>MDKH01201203.1:0-11045 GCA_005239495.1 Nicotiana undulata | reverse complement strand
GAAAATGGGAGGGTGATATGCATGTTGTAGTGTAATCAAGGGTAGAAACCATGCTACCTAGGTATATTTTATCTATGCGCAATAGAATCCATGTTTAGGTACAACATATGCCACGCATGCCATGCATTAGATATCATACCACATATGATCCATACATGTACTGCTTTCAGCATCTCATCATCACTTAGAAATCCTGCCTCTAAGGTAAACATTAACATAAACGATTGTTATGTGATTCTGTATATCCTGAAAACAGTCATAAATCTTGATCAAAAAATGTGTTAACATCAGTTGTTATTCATGCAAAACATCATGCTACAACCACTGCACACTTAGAAATCCTACTTTAGGTAAACAACATTAAAACGAAAAATGTACTTCTGCCCATTCTGAAATTGTGCATAACTTGGCATGCATTTAGAAATCCTACTCGTAAGTCATTCTACATATTCTTGCATTAGAAATCATGTTCTAGGATCACAATCGTCTAATTACGCTAGTCCAGTTACTAAGTATGAAATAGTCACCCTGCTCCAAAAACTGGTAATAAATTCCTGTATGTTCTGCGACACTTAGAATCACATGTTCTTAGGTATAACAATCTAAAACTGTTAACAATTCTAAACAACTGTGGTATATTAACCCACGCCTAGACAAGCCTTAGGTAATCAACTTAAATAATAAAAACTAGAACTGTCTCTTGTGACTATTGTTTAACTGTCAGCATGTTTAAAACCAGTAGGCAAAACTGATTAGGACTTCCTCTCTGAGTTATAAATTTGACTTTGTTGTTATCACTTAGACACCATGCTTAGGATCTGAACTTAAACCCAGACCTTAACTGTGTATGAGTCATGCTGTTTATGTGTACTATTTGTGGAGGTGTACCTAAGCCTTCTATTTGTTTTACATGCTCCCCTTTAATTGAAGTCCTATATGTTTTATTATATGTCGCCTTAGTATTTTTACCTTTAAAACCTGAGGGTCTGCCTAGAATCCCCTTATAGGATAGAAGTTTTAAATTCCTCCCGGACTAATAGGAAGGGACGGGTAACAACATGCAATAGAGGTCGAGACCAACACTCGCTTTAATTACCTTCACGGGGTGGGAAAGGTAGATATGGATATGATGACCGGTGCGCTAATACCACGTGTAGACCCTCTTTGAGGAGTGTCATACCGAGTATTGCATTGATGTGATCCATATTACAAACAAACCTAGGATACCCCTTTACTCCCATAAACCTGCTTAGATTATAATTCTTTTCAAAATCTAGCTTCTCCATTAACGCTTTCCAAACCAATGTGTACTTAGACCTAAATCCCCTATTATTTGAGCATATTTGTTTATTTGCTAATTGTACAAAAATTCATAGAAGCTATTTGGCTGGGAACCACACTTGTGGATCTTGAGGGGTTCCTAACACCTTCCCCTTAGGATAATTTCAAGCCCTTACCCTGTCTCTGGTTATCAAACGTAGTTTTAAATGAACCCCCCCGATAGGTGCCCTAACGCACCTCAAAATTGTTAGGTGACGACTCTTCAAAAAATGGAAACCCCTTTCCCAAAAGGAACGAGTTGTCTCAACCAATATCATAAACCCTTTCAAACCGGGCCCCGAAAGGAGTGTCTGGGAAAAAAGGGGGCGCGACAGGGTGAAGCCTGGTGCATGTTGTAGGGAAAGGTCAAAGGCGTTGGGCATTTTGGCTTGGGATAGTGATGGAATGTCATCAGGGTTTTCTTCATAGCTGGTAGGGAATGAAGGTGGAGGGTGTCCCTTAATCCAGTTCTGATACATTTCCGCCATCTGATGTTTTAACCTTCGGAGCTCCTCTTTCAGTTCCGATCCTGATTCAACAATTTCCCTTGGCGGGTCCACAACTCCTGTGTCTGTTTCTTTGGTAGTCATGACTGTCTGGCGCTTTGACCTAGTGTTGTAGGGATGACTTGTCAGGATGCCAACAAACTAACCACCTACCTGAGATTGATAACACTTAAAGAGGAGCAAAACAAAGCCAACATGTCAGCGTTAGGGCATTTATTAGATAAAAATATCACATTACGTGCAATGCACCTAGCAACAGTTAATGGTTCTAGAATGACTTCAAGGGTCACAGGGTCATTTGGCATCATCCCAATTTTGTTCATTTCAATTTCCTCTTCTTTCTTTTCTAGCATTCTTTGGCTTGCTCATTTTCCTTCCTCTCTTTTCTTTCTAATTATCACCATTCTCTTTCTATCACCCCTCACGTCCCACAACTTCATTCTCCTTTTTTTTAATAATAATTTTTTTTTTAAAATGATTTGATCGAACCTTATGTAGGTTGCCTACGTATCATGTCCCTCATGAATCAGACCAAGCGTAGTTCTGGAAAAGTAATGGATAAAATAAATAAAAATCTTTTTGAATTTTTCATTTATAACTTTTTTTTTGTTTTTGAAATACAAAACAGGAAGTACTATAATAAAAGACTCGACAATCTTAACTAGACTGATAGACCCGATACTATTGTACAAGACTAAAAATTAAAAGACAATATAATATAGACTCAAAGTTTCCTCAATCAGCTCGTGTATGCAACAGTCTTGACTAGAATGGTCCTGGGGTATCTGTCATGCCCGTGCTGTGAGACATGTATCCATACCTGAATGAGAAAAATAAGATCAAATAGATCGGTGATTCAAGACACCTCCTATTGGACACATGCAAGACATGATTGGGCTATTTTTACAAAATTATCTATGTGGCCAAAAAGTGGCCATTAGTGCAAACTCAACAAAGGTGACCTCAAAGGCATGAAAATACTTCACTAAGGTTTATATGGATTCAAACTCCAATAATCATGGCCTTAGGAATTACTTGGCAATAGTGACCCATTTTGCAAAGATGGCCGATGTGGCCAAAAGTGGTTATAGATGCAAATTGAACAAGGACAGACCTTAAAGTAGTATGACACCTAGTCGTGGAATCAAGATCCTAAGACATGGGTAATTAAACCACTTTTGCAAAAATGACCTCATTTTGCAAGAATGGCCGATGTGGCCAAAAGTGGCTAAACATGCAAATGCAACAACAATGGACCTTAAACTAAGAGGACACCTTGTTGTAGACTTAGGGCTCTAAGACATGATATAACAAGCTACTTCGAGAAAATAACCCTATTTTGCAAAAACGACCGATGTGGCCAAATGTGGTTAAACATGCAAGATTTGGCTAAGACCCCGCAAAGCCAAGAACCTATGACTTGCTAGGAAGACCGGACCCTATGTGGGCTGCCTACGTATCCTGCCCGAAAGACGAGAATCAGGTATGCGTAGTTCGGGAAAATTGGATACGAAAGAGAATTTTTTTTAAAAGAACACTGATTTTTAAAAAACATATTTTTTGTTTTTTTTGAAAAGTGATGAAACGTGTAAAATATTTTTTTTATTTTCTTTTTCTCATTTTTTTGATTTTTGGAAAATGATGGGAAAGTGCAAAATCTTTTTGGATTTTTTTTCATTTTCATTTTTTTGGGTCTTTTTTCTTGAAAAAGTTGTGAAAGAAAAATAACTAAGCCTTGCTTGCTTCATTTTTCACCCTTCCTTTCTTTCTCATTTACCCTCAAACCGTTATTTGTCCGCTAAATGACCCATTTACCCTTAAAGATGTAGCATGTAGCACATAGGGATAATTAAATGTCTTTTGGGCCACGGGCCCACTTTGACATAATTTGGACAGGGATTCTACAAAGGGACACGGTGCCTGGGACCGAGCCCTTCTAAGTATAATGATATGATGCAAATAAGCATGACCTACAGGTTTACCTAAAGTTGAGGGTTCACTAGACAAGGCAATTCGGGGTGGCACGTGGTCGATGGAGACTGCTCTAGCTGTCCGCCCACTCCACGCTCCCACGCCACCCCCCTAAAGACACGGGTGACTCAAAGAAAAGGCCGTGTACGCTCAAACGTACTCCGGAAGACTTGTTGCAGAAATAAGACCCAGGGTTATGCAAATGATGACAATTTATAAAGCAGTAACACATGAAGGAAAAACTGTAAACAAATAGGCATTTAGCAAATAATAAAACAACATAAATAAAAATAAAAATCAAATAAAGAAAATAAACACAAAAACCTCAACCGAATATCCTAAAAAAACAAAAAGATCAAGTACTAGCTCGAACCTGCAATTCCCCAGCTGAGTCGCTAAAGATGTCACACCCCTTTAACTCCCTCTTGTCTTTCATTTCCCTTCCCCGTTCCCCCACTTAGTTTTTTTTCTATTTTTGTTCTGCTTCAGGCGGGGTCGACGACGACTGGTGTGTGCGGCTGGTCGCCGGTTTCTGCTGTTGGTGGCATCGCTGGTCAGATGCTGACGGGTGACCGTGGGGAGGTTTAATACGAGGTTTGCGGCTGGGGCATTGAGTTCTGGCGATTGTTGGTGGTTGTTCGCGGCTGACCGTGGTTGATGGAGGTTAGCGACGACGGAGAGGTTCAGGAGGGTGGGGCTGGTGAGAGACGTGTTGGGGTGGTGAGGAGAGGCGATAATGGAGTGGCTGTTGGTGGGAGTGTGGTTGTTTCTCCGTCGGGTTCTGGGGTAGAGTAGATAGGGCAGCGGCGGCTGGAGGGGTGTAGGTGGAGTTAGGGTTGTCTAAGGGTGTAGATGGTTGTGCAGAGATCTGTTAGGGTATAGATGTGTTGTAAGGTGTCCGAAGGTGTAAGGGTGTATTCGAGGTTAGGAAGAAGAAGATGAGGGATGTCTTAGGGTTCTATTGGGCTTTAAAAATTGGGCCAAAGACAAAAATTGGACCTTAGAATTCAAAAACTCACTCTTCCTTTTAAAAATATACAAAATTTATAATATAAAAATATAAAATAAATTCTAATTAATTAAAATAAAAATACTATATTGTGAAACTATTTTTGATATCTTTTCAAGATTATATAAAAATAAAAATCCTAGTAAAATAGTATGACTACAAAACATTAATGAAACTATTTTTTGTAATTTTCGTTTTTGTGAAGTAAAAGAGTTAAAACTAGTTAAAATAACGATATTAAGACTAAACTAAATATTTATACGCTAGAATATGTAAAATCTCGGGGAAGGTAAAAAATTACATGTCTATAATTTACCAAAAAAAGTGATGGGTTCAATAGTTGAAGCTTTAGTCTTGAACCCACATAACTAATATACTGGATCTACATCTATCTCTAATTGTTTCTCATGCATGGTTCTTAAACGAGTTGGGAACCAAAATAATATTTTTTTGGACTGGTAGAATAAAAATAAGGGTAAAAAAGAAAAGACCGAAGTATATATAGCGCCCAAGTACTGGGCGCTATACATTACAAACACAAACATAGCATGCCAACATAATAAAAATACATGAGATATGAAAAATACACTAAACACATACATGTTTAGTGTTTACCCCCGGCTGCCATTTATTCTCCTCTCCAACCACTTATATCGTTCTTCCAGTTGTTCTTTTTCTTCTTCTAACTCTTTCAGTTTCGCCTTCACCTCCGCAAGTTCCCGTTTATATTTTTTTTCCGTTCCTTTTGGGCTTGACAATTTCATTCGTATTTCCATTTTTCTTCTCCTACCTCCTTCAGTTTCTCCCTCAAGTCTGCAATGATTCTATTGCTTTCTCTTTCATGTTCCCATTGTCTTAAACACACATTATGAAGATGCTGCAAAGATTCTTTGTAGCATTCTTGATAACATGGTTCATCAACCCATTCCTCAAAATCGCAAATAGGTTCGTCGGGAACCTTGTAAAGCTGGTTCATACAGTGCCAGTAGCGGCGTCCAATTTCACCACCATCCCAACAATGTTGCATCAAACATGATTTTCCACATTTGCACCTTGGTAGACGAAGAGGTTGAGCCATTTGTGAAATATTTGCTTTTAATAAAAAAACCTTACTTTTATGAAATATTTGCTTTTAGTAAATTTTGAGCACACAAATTAACTAGAATGAGCCCGTTATTTATAGACGAGACAACACACACATAACGTTGTGTTCATCCGCGCTAAATACATAGCGTACTATCCAACGACGCTATATTTTGCGTGTTAAATATCATGATGTTGACAAGACAACTTTATATCAGCTAGTCAGCCTTTTCAGTTCGACAAGACAACACAAACATAACGTTGTGTTCATCCGCGCTAAATACATAGCGTACTATCCAACGACGCTATGTTTTGCGTGTTAAATATCATGATATTGACAAGACAACTTTATGTCAGCTAGTCAGCTTTTTCAGTTCGACAAGATAACACACACATAACGTTGTGTTCATCCGCGCTAAATACATAGCGTACTATCCAACGACGCTATATTTTGCGTGTTAAATATCATGATGTTGACAAGACAACTTTATGTCAGCTAGTCAGGTTTTTCAGTTCGACAAGACAACACACACATAACGTTGAGTTCATCTGCGCTAAATACATAGCGTACATAACAACTAATTATTTTGCGTGTTAAATATACAAATAATTTTATTAAATTATCATTTCAATAGGTAAAATGGGAAAGTACAAATAATTATTAACAAGCATAATTTTATATAATAAATTTTGCAACATATACATAACAACTAATTATTTTGTGTGTTAAATATATAGATAATTTTATTAAATTATCATTTAAATAGGTAAAATGGGAAAGTACAAATAATTATTAACAAGCATAGTTTTATATAATAAATCTTGCAACATATATATAACAACTAATTATTTTGCGTGTTAAATATACAAATAATTTTATTAAATTATCATTTAAATAGGTAAAATGGGAAAGTACAAATAATTATTAACAAGCATAGTTTTATATAATAAATCTTGCAACATATATATAACAACTAATTATTTTGCGTGTTAGATATACAGATAATTTTATTAAATTATCATTTAAATAGGTAAAATGGGAAAGTACAAATAATTATTAACAAGCATAATTTTATATAATAAATCTTGCAACATATACATAACAAC
Source organism: Nicotiana undulata (assembly GCA_005239495.1). Taxonomy (NCBI): domain Eukaryota; kingdom Viridiplantae; phylum Streptophyta; class Magnoliopsida; order Solanales; family Solanaceae; genus Nicotiana; species Nicotiana undulata. The sequence continues at coordinate 4,049 of MDKH01201203.1, read as the reverse complement.
TAATTATTACAACATCAACTCATGGGTAGTTAGGTACACTAGAAGAACACCCACCATGAGCTTAATTAGTTTTTCCACCCAAACCAGCTGAAGGACATTTACGACGGTCGTGTCCTATTTGCGAGCATATACCACATTTGCGTGCATAAACTGTATCACTAACATCCATTTGGTTCCGTATACACGTTCTCTTCTGCACCTGTATTTTACGCAAATAGGACTTGTTACTGTCACGCCCCAAAACCAAGGGACATGACCGGCACTCGACCGGGTAGTCCCAGTCAAGCGGACCTGGATTCCCTTTTTCCCTCCCACGTATTACCCCGAAGATTCCGTTGTGCATCATTTAATTATAATTAAGACGCATTCTTACAATCTAAAATTAAACCATAGAAGTCTGTTGTTTCCAACAAGTGATACAGTACTTACAAATATACAGAACACACAGTCTACTTTACGTGGTCTACAAGTCATACCGCCCAAAATACATAAGTACATAACCCACAATTCCTGTCTACTGAGTCTCTAAGAGTACGATGGAGTTATACAATATTTGCTGGTAACAAGGCTCTGGCTATACCTTACACAAGTACCAAAATAAGAATCCGGGAGGAAAGGTGGCACGAACCACACTGGGCCCCGAGAGAAGAGGGCTCACCAAAACCGGACGAAGAGGAGGCACTACTATCGGTGTGCTGAAGTACCTGCTATAGAACCACCTACAATCATCACAAGAATGTAGCGCCCCCGGCAAAAGGGACGTCAGTACATTTGAATTGTACTGGTATGCATGAACAAACTTTACTCTAGTAAACTCAATAATGCACAGACAAGAGACAGACAGAGAGTTACACAATTACTACACAAGACATAGAAAGATATACAATGGAAGTTCCACAATTTTCACTTTATCAATATCACAATTTCAATTCCATCCTTGTCCCTCCTCATATCTCACCCTTATTTCTCCTGTTGCGGCGTATAACCCAATCCCACCTGACAATTTCAATCACACCCTTATCACTTCTTACATATCACCCTTATCTCCCCTGTTGCGGCACGCAACCTGATCCCACATGACAATTACAATCACACCCTTATCACTTCTTACATATCACCCTTATCTCCCCTGTTGCGGCGCGCAACCCGATCCCACTTGACAATTTTATCTCATACCAACGATGACAATTCACAGTTCAATCGCAGAAGATTTCAGCAATAAGAATACAACTTCTTTACATAGCCTTCAGCATATACACTCATACTTTTGGATTTATTATCCTTTTAGCACCGTTTTTCATAACGTGGTAGTGTGGTGGTCAACTAAAGACAGACAAGTATTACACTTCACACATCACATAATTCGGACAACCAGTTGCACATATTATAACAATACACGTACTGTATGCTCAAACACCACAAGTGATTTTACAAAGATTAAAGTTAGCCATACATACCTGGAGTCGAGTTTCCCTTTTCAACTTTAACCCACAACCACCGAACCGACTAGTACCGTCAATCTAGTTCACAATTAGACATATTCAACTCAGAATTTGAAGTCATGCATGCAATTCGGACTCTCTCAAGCATTTTGTCAAGCACTATGTGAACCCATTAGATTACCAACCCTATCTTTGTGAAGTTTTCCCCAACCCACTCCCTCTTACTAGATTAGCACCATTATTAAACATGCATGCAAGGTCTTAGCTAATATTTCTAAGAATCAATCCAGGCCAACCCTCCCTTCGTTTAAAAATCATAAAGTTAATGAAAAGAAAGAAAAGGGGTTGGGAACCCTTACCTGCTAGAATGGGGAAGAAGTGGATTACTCGAATTGCCAGGCCTGAGAGACCTTGAAATTCACTTTGATGGAAGGGTCACTTCCTTTCTCAAGAACTCTCCTTTCCTTCTCTCTATTTGTTCAGAAAACTTGTTAAAATGAAAGGGGGCAGGGGTTAAATGAAACTGGGGTCGGGTATAAAAATTTAGAAAATTAAAAGACCGTATCGAATATGCGGTCAGGAATGCGATTGCATTCCTGACATGCGGTTCGCATATTGGACCGCAGAATGGCCCCCAGGTGGGCCAAATTTTGAAAACATTCTGCCCGGGTATGCGACCACTATGCGGTCCGCATACACGTTATGCGATCGCATTATGCGTCGCATAACACCCCTTCAGTTGGGCAGTGATCTGCCCGTGTATGCGACCACTATGCGGTCCGCATACACGTTATGCGATCGCATAGTGCGTCGCATAACCCCCAATTTCTAGAAAAATTAAGTTCTTTCAAATCCGGGGTATTTTTACAAAATTAAGGTCCGGTTTAAGAATTTCCACAGAGTTTACCACTCGGGGACTTATTCGGGCATTATTTTAAGCAAGAAATTTTACGGCTCTTTATAGTTACACACCATTTTAAATGGTTCCGGAGGCCAATAATGCTCAGCACCCACTGGCTGCAACTGATCACTATATGTGTTTAAGTACTTGGAAACACTATATTGTTGATCAACATAGTTGGTCTCCCCATAACCAATACGTTGAAAATACTTGATGGTGTGTGAGCAAGGCATATGGTAGATAGACCATTTCCCACAGGAGCATAACCTTGCTGATTCATTTACAGTATGTACATTATTACCCCGATTATTATGGATAGCGGTGCGGACTTCAAAAACACCTCTGTCGTTATCATACTGCAAAAATGAATGCCAATGTGCTCGCCGTCTGTATTTCTCAAATCTCTGCATCGGCACTGGCATAAATTCAACACCCCTTTCCATCAATCCCGTTGCAGCTGCAGACCGTTGAACAAACCTCTCCGCCATCTGCTTGAAGGACATTCGCACCATGGCTGTGACGGGCAATCCTCTTGCCGACTTCAATAACCCGTTGAAGGACTCTGACACGTTTGTAGTAAGAACTCCCCATCGTCTGCCACCATCCGCATGCAAAGTCCACTTTTCAGGGTGATGTCGCATTAGCCAACAATAGGCTGCCTCGTCTTCTTGCCTGATAGATTCCATATGCCTCCGGAATTTGTGATGTTGGTGGTCCGTTGCTGCCATCCACATCAAATCATGTAGATCCTTGTTAGGATATGCCTTCTAGAAATTGGCCTTAAAGTGCCTCACACAGTAACAGTGGTATGCATAAGGCTCTTGCCATGCAGGCAAATGCTCCACCGAACTTAATATACTACCGTGACGATCAGATATTAGACAAATACCTGAACGCTTTTTGACAACGTGCTCTTTCATGTGGTTCAAAAACAGCGTCCACGTCTCTGTGCTTTCATTGGCACAAACAACAAAAGCTAGAGGAAATATTTGTCCGTTAGCATCCACTGCCACGACTATCAAAAGCTTGATATCGTACTTTCGATAGACATGAGTTCCGTCTATGGATATTACGGGCCGGCAATGCGAAAAACCATCAATTGCTGGCTTAAACGCCCAGAACACGTAATTGAATATGTATTCTGGTGTTCCCGGACTCCGCTCAAGCTTCCATTCAATAACCGTCCCGGGGTTAAAGTGCTGCAGTGCGGCCATGTACTTTGGTAGAGATGCAAATGACTTATCCCAGTTACCGTAGACAACTTCAAATGCTCGTTTACGCCCAAGAAATGCCTTTCTTTTGGTAATGGTATGGCCATATTCCTGGTGAACAAATGTAATGCACTCTTTGATTTTATACCTTATGGACGCTTCGAGATGTGGAATGATTACAAGAGAAATCAAGTCAATATCCAAGTTGAAGTGATTCCCTTTGAATGTGTCCATTTCGCATGTGTGGGTGGGAATGTATTTACCCACTTTTCACATACCTGTCTTCTTCTTGGTCGCACGCAACATCCAATTACATGGCCAAAACCACCTGCGGCAAACAACCTTGTATACTACCGGACTTGACTCCCATACCTGCATCTCACGACACTCTTTTACGTTGTGCATTTTACAAGCCCTGCTTACGCGCGCTTTATCAGGGAAAAGCATCCCCTTTGCAAGCACCGTTGGTCTAGACTCATCCCACATTGCTACCCG
>MDKH01162651.1:0-10468 GCA_005239495.1 Nicotiana undulata | reverse complement strand
AACTTTAAACCTTTCCGAAGATCGTCTTTCTTGAGCCGCCCGCATTAGAAATATCTATTCAGTTCTGAACTACCGCACACCACAATCTCTGACAACCGCTTCTTCAAATACTTCACAACACTCTGACCTAATGCAACCGAAGAAACTATAACACTGGCGAACTTAACATATTCTATTCGATCAAAGATGACGATATCACATAACCGATGAATGGTCCACCTCAATTGAAAACACCAAGTCTTATTACCTTATCAACCTGGTCATGCACATTTATAGTCCAATTGCCTTTCCTCCACCGGAAGTAAAATACTAATATCTCGGAATCACGCTCTGAGAAGACCTCCTTCCAAGTCATTCATTATCCCAACACATGTGAAGGCTTCCTGTAAAGACCCGTAAAATTATATGTCTAAAATAATACCCGAGTAGGTCCCTATGTTGTTATAACTCTAGAAATTCTTAAAACGGACCCATTTTAAGTGAAAAGTATCCCAAAACATAAAAGATAAAATTTTCCAGGAATTACGATCGCATAACAGGTATGCGGACCGCATAGTGGTTGCATACCTGGACAGGCTAGTGTCCAAATTGAGGACAATTATGCGACCCGGAATGCGATCGCATTTTGGGTATACGGACCGCATAGTTATCGCATTCTTGCCCCATTGTTTTTGCAAGGGAGGTTATGCGATGCACTATGCGATCGCATAACAGGTATGCGGACCGCATAATGGTCGCATACCTGGGCAGCTTATTTTCCAATTTTGGCCAAGTTGAGGGCCATTATGCGACAGGAATGCGGACAGCATATCAGGAATGCGATCGCATTCCTGACCGCATTCTGTGTCGGGGCTCCTAATTTCTAATTTTTAAAACCCGACCCCCTGTTCAATAAAACACCCCTCTCCTTCATTTTAACGATTTTCTGAACAAAGCAGAGAGAGGGGAGAGAGGGTTCTTGAGAGAGAGAGCTCATTCTTCATCAATTTGATTTTCCAAAATCACTCAGGCATGGGAATTTTGAGTAATCTTCTTCTTCATCATTCTAACAGGTAAGTCCCCACCCTATTTCCCTTAAATTTTTAGATTATTGGTTGATAGTAGAACTCCCCTAAATGGGTTCTTGAAGATGAAAGTGAAGAACCTTGCATGCATGCTCATTTATTGTCACAATCTAGTAAAGGGAAGTGGGTGAGAGTAAATATTCACAAATAAGGGGTTGGTAATCTGAGGGGTCACATAGCATTCGATAAAATGCCTAAGCGAGTTCGAATTGTGTTCATGATTCCCAATTCTAAGATGAATGTGTTACATTATGAATTAGATTGACGTTGCTTGACGGTCCGGTGATTTGGGAATAGGAATTAGAAGGGAATTTCGACTCCAGGTATGTATGGCTAACTTTAACCTTTGTAGAATCCTCTAGCTGGTGTCCGAGCATACGGTATGTGTACCTTGTGTGAGAATATGTGAATTGACTGTCCAATTGTGTTGAGGCGTAATACTTCACTCCCTGAATTTCTTGTTGACTACTATGCTAATTGAGATATTGAAAATTGGTTTGTTGTGCTTATCTTACTATGTGCAAAGCTCGTTAAATGCTCGAGGGTATCGATATGAAAATATGTGTTAATAAATGAAAGAATGCTAATGTGACCAAGTGGGGGAATGTACCTACTGGCTAAACATCGTGCTTGGTAAGTGATGAAAAAGGGTATTGTGAATTGATGTAATTCAGTTGAACGATTATGGCAACACCGTGTACATGAATTACTGCTTGGTGAGAATCAATGTGCCTTGAGTCCACATAGCGAATTGTTGATATGAACTTGTGTTCCTTGTAATGAAGATCCTTGTGATTTAATTGTTGGTGATTGTTGTTATGAAATGTGATTGTCCGATGGGATCGGGTTGCACGCCGCAACGCGAGGTAATAAGGGTGGACAAGGTAACAAGAGTGGACGAGGTAATAAGGCTGGAATGTGGTTGTGTTGAAATAAGATTCTATGGAACTCTGGTATGTGATTGCGTTGAAATGAGAATCTGTGAAACTCTTGATTGTGGTTGTTTCCGTGTTTGTGCAATACTTGTTGGTTCCATTAACTCTCTCTTATCTGTGTATTGCTTGATTGTACTTAGGGTAAAGTTTGTTCATACATACTAGTACTATTCCACGGTACTAACGTCCCTTTTGCCGGGGGCGCTGTTGATACCCAATTTTTCCCCAAAATTATTTTCAAACTTGCATATATGCCTTCAAAATCACTCTTTATAGTAATTGGTATTTTTGCATAATTTTTCTTATTTTTATCAAATTATTTTCATGTTTATTTAATATTTTATATTCCATAATTATGCATAAATGAAGTTATAAATAAATTCAAGACATTTCTTACTCAATGTGATATTCATAGTTCTATTTTTATTCCCTTAGGATTAAATATTTCACAAATTAGCCAATATTGGCATTATTTAGCTAATTTCAGTAATTTTTGCAATAATAGCACAGATGTACATTTATCCCATTTTAAAATCAATAACTGATCATTTTATATTTTTTATATTAGTTAATCCTCTTAATTTCATTTATTTGGTTTTAATCTCATTTTTACACAATTATTAGTTATTTTATTAATTAATTATCTTATTGGGTATTTAACGTTTAGCCCATTTTTATTTAAATTATAGCCACCTTAAAGACCACCCAACCTGACCCAAAACCCATTCTCTAACCCAGCCAAAAACCCGTTCCTACCCGGCCCAACCCCACACCTGATCTGAACCGTTGATCAAATAAGATCAACGGTCCAGATCAGCGTTACCATAATTAAGCCCTTATCACCACCCCCTCCGACCTCTCATTTGCCCAGCGCTCATTATCTCTCTATCTCTCTCTGTTCCTCTCTACTTTTCTCTAGAAGCTTCCTTGGCTTCTCTCTTCCGATGGAGTCCGTTCATCTTCTCAAGCTGGTTCTCTCACCGGAAACCACGACTCTTCATCATCTCATGGTTATTTGTTCATCTTGCACTGGTCCAGTGATGCCCTAAAGCCCTCAGACAAACCTGGAGCGATTCACTAACCTCTCAAGCAACTTTCCGGCCTCCCCCGTCCGTCTGATTAAGAGCTACAACCTTTCCGGCTTGAGCCGACGACGTCTTTGAGGTTTTTCTTTCTACTCTTGGTTCCACGAAACCCTAACTCCTATATCTTTTCAATTTTTTTTCTAGATCTGCCTTAGGTCTACGATATTACTAAGCTTTTCAACACGTTTTCTTCGAAATAAAAAGCTTTCCTACTTTGAACAGTCTTCGTCTTCAAACTAGGGTTTATAACCCCTTTTTAAAAGGGCTTTTTCTTCCGATTTTAGTATTATCCTGTGATTTTCATTATGTTCAAACGTTTATTTAAGTTTTCCTCTTTATCTGAGTTATTAATGTTTAAAACCCTAAATTTCTTAGCCCTAATCTTGAGTTCCTGAGTTTATCTTTAATGTTATGTTTGCGTGTGTGCTTATTTTTCATGAGCTTTATGATTCTATGGGATTTTACCCTATGTTGTTCATCAGTGTCTCTGATATTTCGCTTTTCCCGCTTACATCCATGTTTACTCTGTGATTCATATTATGCTCTGTGTGAATCCCTAATTGCGTATAATTCTACCCTATTTTGATTACTAGGGTTTCTGATTTCTTGCCTATTATTTGCTTAATTTGTGTTAGCTTCCTTAGCTATTGTTATTCTTAGTCGAATCCCTGATTCTCTGGGATTGGGGTCCTTCACTGATCCCCTATGGTAATACCTTACTGATTTTGACCTATGAATTATTCTGTTGCCTTACATCCATGTTTATTCTGTGATTCATATTATACTGTTAGTTGATTCTTACATACCTTTCCTTTATTAGATTTTATTAACCTAGACTAAGTACTTGTTTAATGTGCTGAAATTATTTCCTTGTGTGATATTTTCTTGATTAATGCTTATTTCCTATGATTAGAGCCTCACTCGAGGATCTCCTTACTGATTTTCAGACTTTTTAGTTATCTCTTGCTTTATTTTCATGTCTAATATTGCTGTCAAACTGATACATATATTTTCCTTAAATAGGATTCTGAACTTGGTCTTACTTACATGCTCTATACTGTACTGTGCTTATGCTATCAGTCTTACACGATTTTCTTTCCTTATGTTACTATTGTGTATCACGGATTGAGTATGACTCCTTAATTAAAGGAGTATTCGGTCATCGACCAACTGAACAAGACACCAGCGCATATATCTATTCTCTCTTTGCTGCAGAATTCTGAGACGCACAGAAATGCTTTATTAAAAGTATTGAGCGAAGCATACGTGCCGAATAACATCACTAGTGGAGAAATTGCCCAACATGGTGGGCCAAGTACTGGAAAGTCACAAAATTACTTTTCATGAAGACGAGTTACCACCTGAGGGATTGGGACATAACAAAGCATTTCACATCACCGTGCAATGTGAAGATCATTTCATCACGAGGATCTTGATCGATGGAGGCTCCAGTCATAACATTTGTCCATTGATAACGCTGAAGAAATTGGGTAAAAGACTACATGAGATAAGAGAGGGAGCAATCAACGTGAAAGCCTTCGACGGATCTCAAAGATCTACCATGGGGAAATCAGTCTATGCCTACAAATGGGACCAACCTGGTTCGAAGTGGACTTCCAGGCAATAGACGTGCCGACATCTTTCAACTTGTTGTAAGGGCGACCCTGGATCCATGCTGCTGGGGCCGTCGCATCAACACTACATCAGGCGGTGAAATTCGAGTGGAACCACCAAGAGGTGATCATCCACGGCGACGGTAGCAACCCTATCTAGAGTCGCATGACTATCCCTGTGATTGATGGAAAGAGAAAACTAGGTGGAGGAACTTATCACCATATTGAGCGAGTCAATGCCATTGACAAGGACAAATGGTAGGATAGAAAGATCGAGAGCATACTAAACTGGGGAGGATACGAGCCAGGGAAAGGGCTCGGTAAGAACCTCCAAGGGATCACGAAGCCCATAAAACTCAAGAAACACGGTACTACTTTCGGTCTAGGATACGAGTATACATGGGAAGAATTCAGAAACTGGTCGCTGCCAGGGCACGGTCATCACTACCTTCTGGAGAATCCTATACCTCATCTGGAGCAGACCTTCAACAAGGCCGACATTATCTATGGATCAGATGAAGAGGAAGCACTAACAGCGATGAGGAATTTGTTTTTGGAAGACAGCAACATGGATTGTTGTGTTGTTCTCGAGGAGGAGGGAGAGGAAGGCCCTTCAGTACAGTCAGTAAGCGAGGGAGCATATCTCAAGAACTTGTCTATCAAGACCACTAGAGCCCGCCGATCCTCGGGGTAGCAAGGCTAAAAACAAGCATTATTTACTGTTTTATTTACTAAACAATTTTCCCTTTTCTGCATTTTTCAATTCCCGCAATAAGATCTTCAATGTTCTAAACGAGTTAGTCAATTTATCAAAGCATTTTCAATTTCTTTATGAATCTGATATTCATTGTTACCGTTTTCTCTCATTACTTTATCTATACAACATTATTATTACTTTACTTGATGAACTGATGACTGTGACGTGCAATGAGGCGACACAACAAACGGACATTGATTCAGACGAAGACGATATACCCGATGAAATTTTTAAGGAGGTCGAAGACTTTGAAAATAGACCTAAGTCCAACTTATATGAGACTGACGTTGTCAACCTGGGAGATTCAGAAAACATCAAGAAAACACAGATTAGTATTCATTTGTCCCCATCAGAAAAGAAAGAGTATACAAAGTTTTTAAGAGAGTATGAGGACATATTCGCTTGGTCGTATGATGACATGACTGGTCTAAGTACTTCCATTGTGGCTCACAAACTGCCGACCAATCCGACGTGTCCACCGGTAAAGCAAAAGCTCAAAAAGTTCAAACCTGACATGAGTTTGAAAATCAAAGAAGAAGTTATTAAACAGATCAACGCCAAAGTTCTCGGGGTAGTTGAATACCCAACATGGTTATCCAACATCGTACCTGTGTCGAAGAAAGACGGGAAGGTCAGAGTCTGTGTCGACTACCGCGATCTCAACTGGGCCAGTCCGAAAGATTATTTCCCCTTGCAAAACATACACATTCTAATTGACAACTGCGCCAAACATGAGCTACAGTCCTTCGTAGATTGCTTCGCTGGTTATCATCAAATTTGGATGGATGAGGAAGATGCTAAGAAAACGGCGTTCATCACACCCTATGGAGTGTACTGTTACAAGATGATGTCGTTCGGTTTAAAGAATGCAGGGGCCACCTACATGAGGGCCATGAATACAATATTCCATGACATGATTCACAAAGAGATCGAGGTGTATGTGGATGACGTCATTATCAAATCAAAGAAAGTTACCGATCACATGGAATATTTGAAGCTGAACCCCGCAAAGTGTGCATTCAGAGTTCCTGCTGGGAAGTTGCTGGGATTCATTGTAAGCCGCTGGGGAATACAATTGGATCCGTCAAAGGTCAAATTCATTCAAGAACTAACACCGGCAAAGAACAAGAAAGATGTTATGAGCTTCTTGGGGAGGCTCAATTACATCAGCCGATTCATAGCACAGTCTACAGTCATTTGTGAGCCGATCTTGAAAATGTTAAAAAAGGACGCTGCGACTAAGTGGACTGAGGATTGTCAAAAAGCTTTCGACAGAATTAAGGAGTATCTATCCACACTGCCGGTCTTGATACCACCTAAGCCAGGTAGACCCCTGCTACTCTACCTTGTCTACTAGAGGGGGATTTCAGTTGCCTTCTGGGGAAAAATGATAAAACATGAAGAAAGTAACAAGCTATTTATTATCTCAGCAAGAAGTTCACTCCATATGAGGCCCGATATTCTTTGCTGGAATGCACTTGCTGCGCTTTGACTTGGGTCGCTCAGAAGTTGAGACACTACTTCTATGCCTACACAACATATCTCATATCAAGGGTGGATCCATTGAAGTACATCTTTCAGAAACCCATGCCCATTGGCAAGCTAGCCAAGTGGCAAATCCTGCTGAGTGAGTTCGACATTATTTATGTGACTCAAAAAGCGATCAAAGGACAAGCATTAGCAGACCATCTTGCTGAGAATCCAGCGGATGGAGAATACGAACCCTTGAAAACGTATTTTCCTGATGAAGAAGTATCATTCGTAAGAGAAGACATTGAAGAATCCTACGACGGTTGGAGGATGTTCTTGGAAGGCGCAACAAACTTCAAAGGAGTCGGTATCGGAGCAGTATTAATATCGGAAATGGGTCAGCATTATCTAGTATCAACCAAGCTCAGGTTCCCCTTCACCTACAACATGGCTGAATACGAGGCCTGTATCTTAGGGCTCAACATGGCCATTGACATGAACGTCGAGGAGCTGTTAGTGATTGGAGACTCAGATCTATTGGTACATCAGGTACAAGGAGAATGGGCAACCAAGAATTCCAAGATACTAACCTATCTACATCACGTTCAGGAGTTGAGAAAGAGGTTCACAAATTTAGAGTTCCGGCATGTCCCCAAAATCCAGAATGAGTTCGCCGATGCTCTGGCTACCTTGTCATCTATGATTCACCATCCAGACAAAACTTTCATTGATCCATCCCAGTGAAAATTCACAATCAACTGGCCTACTGTGCCCATGTCAAAGAAGAAGCGGACGGAAATCCTTGGTTCCATGACGTCAAGGAATATTTGGCGAAAGAAGAAAACCCAGAACCTGCAAACGCCACGCAGAAGCGCACACTACGGAGATTGCCTAATAATTTCTTTCACAGCAGAGGAATCCTGTATAGGAGGACTCCTGATTTGGGGTTATTAAGGTGCGTCGACGCAAAAGAAACATCAAAACTATTGGAAGAAATTCATGCTGGAACTTGCGGTCCATATATGAACGGGTTTGTATTAGAAAAGAAGATACTCCGAGCTGGTTACTTCTGGATGACCATGGAAATAGACTGCATCCAGTACGTTCGGAAATGCCACCGTTGTTAGACACATGGAGATATGATAAAGGTACCTCCGAGTGAGCTTAACGCAACAAGTTCACCATGGCCGTTCGCCGCCTGGGGCATGGACGTCATTGGACCAATCGAGCCTGCCGCCTCCAACGGACACAAGTTTATTCTGGTTTCCATTGATTACTTTACTAAATGGGTTGAAACAACCTCCTACAAAGTAGTTACCAATAAAGTCGTGGCCGACTTTGTCTGCGACTGCCTTATTTGTCGGTTCGGGGTTCCAAAGTCAATCATCACTGACAATGGTTCTAATCTCAACAATGACTTGATGAAAGCCATGTGTGAAACATTCAAGATCAAACACAAGAACTCCAGAGCTTACAAACCTCAGATGAATGGAGCTGTAGAAGCCGCTTACAAAAACATCAGGAAGATACTGTGGTAGATGATAGAAAGGCACAAGCAATGGCATGAGAAGTTATCATTCGCCTTACTGGGGTATCGCACCACAATCCGCACATCAACCGAGGCAACCCCCTACATGCTAGTTTATGGTACATAGGATGTTATTCCTGCCGAGGTTGAGATTCCATCTTTGAGAATTATACAAGAAGCTGAGCTCAGTGATGCGGAATGGGTAAGGAGTCGTTATGAGAAACTATACCTCATAGATAGAAAGATAATGAACATAGATTGTCATGGTCAACTATACTAGAACAGAATGTCCAGAGCCTTCAACAAGAAAGTCAAGCCAAGACGATTCACACCAGGGCAGCTGGTGCTAAAGAAAATATTACCTCACCAAGACGAAGCCAAAGGGAAGTTCTCTCCCAACTGGCAGGGTTCGTACATGGTTCACAGAGTGCTGACACGAGGAGCACTCATACTTGCAGAAATGGACGGAGAAGTTTAGCCAAAACCAATCAATTCAGATGCAGTCAAATGCTACTATGTGTAATTCGCTATGCTTTTGCCAATAATGTAAATTGAACTACGCCTGACCTGATTCCCGTTTAAGAGGGGATACGTAGGAAGCCCTATGGGTTCAGTCACAATTAATTATAGTTTAAGTTTCCCCGTACTTGGAAACTGGGGAAGAATTTTTAGGAGGACCCTCAAAATTCTGAAGCAAGTTCAGCCAATCACCGCACGAGCAACAGTCAGAAGTATTTTATCAAACTTGGGATGAATTTTGAGGAGGACCCTCAAACTTCCGTAACAGGAGAGGTTGCAATGTCTCGGACCACGTCACGGTCGTCGGTTCATCTAAAACTATTTTATGCTTATATTACACTTTTACAAATGATGCATATTTATTGAAACAACTTGTTTATCAAACGCTACCCCCGGTGATACATACATTATCATCACAATCAATCAAACGCGACAAGCAAAGCCAGTAGGGATACGAACTAACCTTCCCTTTACAGAACTCGTGATCTTTCTTTGGATGTAGGCGCAAAGATGGCAAGGTCCCCAAAAACATACTATCCACCCGAAGGACATATATTGCCCAAAGGCACACTTCTTAGGCTCGTCGCACATGCCGACATTTATTATCATCACCAACGACATTTCATTATCGCCATGCTCACAACAATAATATCACCGAAATTTATCATCAGCTAAAAACTCCTATCTGCATTTTATTTCCTGCATAAGGCTACTATTCTACCTTCCGAGGTTAAACGCTACCTCCATCTGCATCTGCATTGCATAAGGCTACCTTTCTTCCTTCTGAGGTTAAACGCTACTTCTTTCTGCACCTGCATTGCATAAGGCTACTATTCTGCCTTCCGGGTCAAACGCTACCTCCATCTGTACTGCATAAGGCTACCTTTATCCCTTTTGAGACTAAATGTTGTCTCTATCTGCATTTGCATCGCATAAGGCTACCTTTCTGCCTTCTGAGACTAAATGATGTCTCCATCTGCATCTGTATTTATTTCTTGCATAAGGCTACTATTCTACCTTCCGAGGTTAAACGCTACCTCCATCTGCATTTGCATAAGGCTACCATCTTGCCTTCCGAGGCTAACTCTGCCTCCCATTTACTTCTCAAAGTAATCACTGTCTCTGTCATCATTTACTTCGCTTCCTTTCGGGCTAAGCTCTGCCCCTTTAATTTGCAAGACTAAGCTTTGTCTTGTTAGCATCATACTATTGCATTCTCATGGGCTGAAATATCGCAAACCTATCCAAAGGCGTCATCGTTCGGAGGCACCATCTTCATGGACCGAGAACATCATTTCAAGGCCTAAGGATCTCTTTTATCAGTTTGCATATCATTATTCAAAGGCATCATTGTTCGGAGGCACCATTTTCATGGCTCGAGAACATCATTTCATAGTCTGCAAATCCCGCATCAAGCGAGTCATGGCCCAGGATATCATGGTCTAAGGACGTCATCCTCAACCGTCCAAAGACAGCATCCATAGTCCAATGGGAACT
>ML274613.1:521-14019 GCA_005239495.1 Nicotiana undulata | reverse complement strand
ATATTTGCCCACGAGTCGCATGGATGATTCGCGATCGTGTAGATTTTATCGAGTCAACGCACGAGTCGCAGGTATGATTGCGAGCGTGTGGAGCTTTATGACCGAGTCAGTCCTTATGACCCACCCTTATGACTTCGGCCGATAGTCTTGTCCGTGTCGGATATATATATTTATACACATTTGCATTCATCAGCATTTGCATTGAGTTGGGATCGTACGAGGGTGAGTTGAGAAACAATACTTAGTACTGGAAAATGAAAAATTGAGAATAAAGATACTCTTAGATAATGAGAAGGAAAAACAAGTGATACATATGATCAGTCTACAAAGAAAGGTTATGTTTAAGATCAGTTACATGTTTGTTGATTACATGTCCTTACTTGATGTATTTTTCTCACATGATTTATTGCTCAGCATGTACCTTATTTATTTATTTATGTACTGGACCTTAGTGAGTATGTATTCTACCTCTCGTCACTACTCTTTACGAGTTTAGACGGGATACTCACTGGGTACATATTTGATTATATGTACTAATGCTGCACTTTCTTTCTTTTTCTACACTTGATTGTGCAGGTGTTGAAGTCCGTCCGTCTGCTGATAGATATTGATCGCGGTGTCGCCCCATACGGTGAGCTGTCTTCTTAGCGTCATCTTAACAGCACCTCTGGAGCCTTCTAGTTTCATTTTGCTCAGTCTTTTGTTCCAGACTGCGGCTTGTATATTTTTGCATATGTATTTCTGTCGTTGTATCTATGTAGCCGCCCGTTGACACTGTGACACTAGTCCTGGCACACACTTGTTGTAGTTATGTTGGTAATTTGGGGTTGTATATATTGGGCCTAGCTGTGGCTCAGCTTGTTTCTACGGCCTTACCCCATACCGTTGATTATATTCCGCACTTTTACTGTTATAGTTGTACGTTGGCTTGCCTAACCTCGCCATTAGGTGCCATCACGACCTGAACCGGTTTTGGGTCGTGACATCTTTTGCCCAGAAATTTTAAAAATAAAAAATAAATATTTTATTGCCTTTTAGAAGTCTTTCCTTCAAACATTTCAATCAAAACATTAAAAAAAAGAGCCAAAAATATTTTCTTTTTTCTTTTATATCCTTTCTTTCAAAAAATTCAAAAAAACAAAATAAACGAAATTAAAAAAAAAAAAGGGGTTAGCTTTATTTACGCCATTCTCAATCTTCCCGAACTACGCAAGATCTGATTAATGCGGCGTCATGATACGTAGGCAATCCACGTAGGATTCGATCATAGCCATAAATAAATTGAGTGAAAAAAAAAATGAATACGAAAAAAACAAATTGAATGAAAAATAAAGAAAAGAGTTAAAAGAAAGTGAAAAAAGAGCGGAAAAAAAAAGTGACAAAATAACTGAGAAAAACAAAGAGCGAAAATAACGAAAAGAAAAGAAAAGAAATTGAGATATGGAAAATTCAAAAAAAAAGGGGAGAGATAAAATTTGAAAGGGACATTTAAAGGCCGGGATGAAACATGCAACCGTTGATTGGTCAAAAGAGTCTCTCCTACTCCGATTTATGCATGTTTCCACGTGTTCACCTGCCGGTTGGTCTCAAGATGGCAAATTTGGAAAATATGACGGGCACATAGACCCGATAGCTCACTTAAAACGATATTGTAACCGGCTGAGGGATGCTGGTGGAAATGATGAGTTACTAATGGCCTATTTCGGAGAAATCCTCATTGGAATCGCTGCTGAATGGTATCTGAGTCAAGAAATTACTCATTCGCATGTGTGGGACGATATGGCCTGAGACTTTGTCCGCTGGTTCCAATATAATGTGGACATTGCTCCCGACAGGAATTCTTTGTCCAATTTGAAAAAGAAAATTGTGGAAAGCTTTCGTGAATATGCTGTCAAATGGCATGAGCAAGCTGCCAGGGTAAAGCCTCTAATAGACGAAGCAAAACTGGTTACGGTCTTTCTACAGGCCCAAGAGGCAGACTACTTCCAGAACATGATGTATGTTATGGGTAGACCATTCGCTGAAGCTATCAAAATTTGGGAGATGGTCGAAAGTAGTTTAGAAACGGGCCGAGTTTGGAGTCAAGCTACTTTTAAGGCTACATCAGAAGCCGTTCAAAATGGGTCAGGGGGTTTGTTGAACAGGAATGAGATAGAAGAGGGAGCCATGATGACTTCGAGCTCGAAGGAGGCCCACAGGGAATTCAACCAATCATATATGCTTCCTAAAATCCCACAACACTATTATCCCTGTCAAGAGGATGCAACATATGTCATGGCACCGCCTCCCTATGCGGTGATGAACGCGCAATCTTATACGCCACCACAAAATTATACCCAAAACCGAGCTCCACTTCCCAGAAATGCCCATCCTTACCAAGATCCATATACTCCCCAACCAAATGTTCCCCAATACAATCGTCGCTCAAGAGAGCCTTTCCAAAAGAATCAATTCACCCCTATTGGTGAATCATACTCTAGCTTGCTCCAAAAGTTGGTCAGGAAAGGTATGCTACAACCAGTGGCCCCGAACTGGCCGAACCCTGAGTCCCCCCCACACCGGGCTGATGCTAGATGTGAATACCACTCTGGAGCAGTGGGGCATAACACTAAAAATTGTTGGACTTTAAAAAGAGCAATGGAAGACCTCATCAAGGTCCAGGCAATAGTGATTGGGGATTAAGAAGACCCAAATACGATGAATAACCCCCTATATGCTCACACTGGGCCAGTAGCCAGAATGATTTGTAAAGATGAGGAATTTGATCCGGCGTTGAAGGCCATTGCAGCCATTGCTGAGACAGAAGAAAAACCGAAAAATGGTCGTCAAGCCTGAAAGTTCCCCCATCAGATGGGAGTCTCGGTAGCTAGTCTTGCTATCCTTTCTGCATCCGGATTATCTCAAGGTGTGATCCGGATGTTTTACTTTATTGTCTTACTTTCCAATGTAAACCCTTCTATCTTTAAATTTCAAAAAAAAAAAAAAAAAAAAAAAAAAAAAAGCAACAAAAGAGACAAAAAGAAAATGAAATGAAAAAAAAGGGAAAAATAAAATAATGAAAAGAAAAAGAGAACAAGGAAAGCAAAAGAAAGAGAAAAAAAAATAGAGGAAAAACAAAACAAAAATCAAAACAAAAATCAAAACAAAACAAAAACAAAAACAAAATGTTTCCCTGAACTACGTTAGACTTGGTTCCGAAAGGATACGTAGGCAGCCTCTCCCTGGGGTTCAGTCACACCAAAAAAAAATCCAAATTTCTCCAAAAGTGAAACTAGGGGCAAAAGTTATGATATGTTCGGCGATGTGTCACCTGAAAGGTTCCAAAGTTGTAATTCAGTCCAAATTCTTTTTACCCAAAATCCTGTTCAAGTCCTTCCGATCAATCGGCGAAGATGTCCAAAATTGGAGGATACAGTTGTTTGGATCTAATACAAGGAAATGAGAGAAATTAAAATGAGAGAGTCTTATCGGTGAAAACCCACACGGGCACCGTGAGGCGACGGTAAGAAGAGAAATGAAAATGAGAGAGTCTCATCGGTGAAAACCCACACGGGCACCATGAGGCAACGGTGAGAAGAGAAATTAGAGAGGTTAGTCGGTGAAAACTCGCAAAGGGCACCCCTGATCGAAAAGAGGATTAAAATGTCATTGACATGGAAACGGTCCGGGGCAAGGTTTCTCAATCTCGAGGTAATAGTTGTGATGAATTTCTGAGAGTCGGACGGTTTACACGGATCATACATCCAGTCCAAAAGGCATATCATGTTCATTGAAATCCGCATGCACTCCAGATAAGTCCTTCTTTCCTTTCCCCAAAAGGGACACCTCTTGTTTAAATTCATTGTCCATTCTGTCATTTATTTTTCTTTTAAATCCCTTTCGGTCTAACTCTGTTCCAAAACTAAGGCAAAGAAAGGATGGCAAGACTGATTTACAGGGCTCTCATTTGACACGGGCTAATATGCAAAAGGCACTCAGCCTCGTCAGGGGCATCGAGTCGATCTCGACTGGCCATAGCGGCCGATGCTTCAAACTAAAAAACCCAAAAACCCTTGAAAGGAGAAAATCGAATTGAAGTACCTATAAAGGCGAATGAAGTGAAAGGTTGAGTCCCACGTGGCTAACCATCTCGGCAAGATTTGAAAAGCTGAAATATTCCAAATGCCCTAAAATTAAAATCGGAAGAAAAGTCAGAAATGAAAGGCCAATAAAGCTGAAATAAAGTTGGAAAGGCTAATTCCCACGCGACTAGCCGTTGCAAAAAAGTGAGAGGCCAAAACCTTTCCCGATACTCTGGAAATCCAAAAGAAAAAGCAAGTGAAAGGCCTACAAAGGCATAATAAAGTCAAAATGTTGTGTCCCACGTGACCGATAGCCATGGTAAAATCGGGAAAGCCAAGGTCCCCGGGTTTAGAAATGAAACCCAATCCCCATCAAGCAAGCAAGTGGTTGAGATCTTCGTCAAAAGAACTGAGATCAAGCAGTTGAAAATCAAGGCCGCAAAACAACCCACCGTTTCAAACTAACAAATTGTTCTTTGTTTAAAAATCTGAAACAGGTGCAACTCGAAAGCAACCTTGCGAGAAGCAGGTGCAACCAAAAGAAATTGCGCAAGGGCTAGAAGGAGCTCTGCAGCAACGACTCCAAAAAGGGAAGTTTCCTCCAAAAATTCTTGCCACATTCACTCATTCCCTGAAGATAAAATGAAAAAAAAGAAGGAGAAAAAAAAGAAAAACGATGTGGAAAACCATTCAAACCTAAAGTAGTATAGGGCCTCCAATCCCTAGCTACACCTTTTCCAACATGGGATATTCCATTCCTTAGTTGATGCCAACATAGGGCCTTTAATCCCTAGTTGATGCCAGCATAACCTGATGTCGACATAACTCGATGCCAACATAGGATATTACATTCCTTAGTTGATGCCAACATAGGGTCTACACTTCCTAGTTTATGCCGGCATAACCCGATGATTTTTTCCAACATAGGGTCCCACTCCCTAGCAGACACCGGCATAACCCGGTGATCTTTCTGACAATAGCATAACCTGTTAATCATCTCCTAATACTGGCATAACCCAGTAATCTCGTTTCCCCAGGCAACAATATAACATGTTGACCTTCCAGACACCGGCATAACCTGGTGATCTTTCTAACAACAGCATAACATGTTGATCATCTCTTGATACTGGCATAACCCAATAATCTCTTCGCCCCCAGGCAACAACATAACCTGTTGACCTTTCCAGACACCGGCATAACCTGGTGATCTTTCTGACAACAACATAACCTGTTGATCATCTCCTGATACTAGCATAACCCAGTAATCTGTTTGCTCCCAGGCAACAACATAACATGTTGACCTTTCAGACACCGGCATAACCTGGTGATCTTTCTAACAACAGCATAACATGTTGATCATCTCTTGATACTGGCATAACCCAATAATCTCTTCGCCCCCAGGCAACAACATAACCTGTTGATCATCTCCTGATACTAGCATAACCCAGTAATCTATTTGCTCCCAGGAAACAACATAACATGTTGACCTTTCGCGACACCGGCATAACCTGGTGATCTTTCTAACAACAACATAACCTGTTGATCATCTCCTGATACTGGCATAACCCAGTAATCTCTTTTCCCCAGGCAGCATCATAACCTGTTGACCTTTCCCGACACCGTCATAACCTGGTGATCTTTCTGACAACAGCATAACCTGTTGATCATCTCCTGATACTGGCATAACCCAGTAATCTCTTTCCCCCAGGCAACAGCATAACCTGTTGACCTTCTAGACACCGGCATAACCTGGTGATCTTTTTCGGACAACAACATAACTTGTTGATCATTTCCTGATACTGGCATAACCCAGTAATCTCATTTCCCCAAGCAACATCATAACCTGTTGACCTTCTAGACACCGGCATAACCTGGTGATCTTTTCCTGACAACAGCATAACCTGTTGATCATTTCCTGACATTGGCATAACCTAGTGGTCTCTTTTCCGGCAACAACATAACTTGTTGACCTTTCCGACAATAGCATAACCTGTTGACCTTTCCAGACACCAGCATAACCAGGTGATCCCTTTCTTGATAGCTGCATAACCCGTTGATCCTCCCCCTAGACACCGGCATAACTCCGTGATCTTTTCTTAACGACAGCATAACATGTCAATCTTTTCCAACATAGGGTCTCCAATCCCTAGTTGATTTTACTTTTTAGGCATAGGGTATCCACTACCTAGTCTACAATAACTCCGGGTGCACTATTCTCGGCTTTTCACCGCTTTCAATAATAACGTAGTATAGATTTTCTTACAATAACTCACGAAATTTTTCTAGTGAAAACTGGGGCAGAAAATTTTGGTTGTTTGCTCTTTGATTTTGTGCAGATCGCAATTTTAGGACAATGGATTCAAGACGACCAAAAGAAGACGTCTCAATTCAGAATAAAGAAAAGAAGAAAAGAGAAGACCAAACCCAAGGTGCAAGAGCGAAAATGATGTGGACTGCTCAAGACATATCGAAGTCACAAGTTATGCATGTCCTTTCTTGATCCGAAAAGCTGAAGAAGATTGAACCAGCACATACAACTAACAAGCATCAAGATTCAGATCAGAGTCTGCGTGAAGAAACAACCAAGACTCAAGATCAAGCTTCAGAAGACTTGTAGATAGGAATTTTGTAACTCGTAGCTGATAGGCTAGTTTAGTCCTTTTCATTTTGGATTTGGTGTAATAAGGAGCTCAGTAAGCAGCAAGCAGTAAGCAGCAGTAACAACAGTGAAATCACAGCTTCCCGGTAGTCCCAGCTACCAAAACATCCAGAACTACACCGACCTGATTCCTTTATAGCCAAGGATATGTAGGCAACCTATGAAGCAAGGTTCGGTCAAACCTTTTTCAAATTGCTTCCAAATGGAGTACCAAACGGGCAAAAATTGCTCGTAGTTTCTCACTTTATCTTTGCCCGAAAACTCTTGATGTTCTCGAGCAAAGAGGGGCAGCTGTGAACACTCAATTTTTTCCCCGCATGGAAATTACTCCTAAAAATAATCAAAAAAATAATTTTAATGAATTTTAAGAACTTTTCTTTATTTAGTTGCATTTCATGCATGTTTACTACTTTAAAATTATAGAAAAAAATCATAAAAATTGTCTCATTTTTATTTCGTGCCATTTTAGGTTTAAACTGCATTGTTAGGATTTAGTTACATTATTAAATACATCTTCTAAAAATCAAAATTGCATTCGTAGGTTAATTAATCAATTAGTTGCACTAGTCAATCACTAGATAAAATAAATACACAGGCTAGCCAAGAAATAGATTTAAATTAAAATTTGAGCCTAAAGTGGATAAAAGAATGAGAAAAGAGGGGTGTCCAAATTGGGCCAAAATCAGTGGCCCAGTACCCCAAATTCAGCCCAATTCCCACACCCCAACCCAAAAACCCGTGACCCGCCTACCCGACCCGTTTCCCCTCATCTATTAAATAAGACCTAGACCTAAAAATGAGGAGGACCTAATCTTGATGACCCAGTGCCGTTTTCCCCCTTTCCCATGGTCTCCCTCGCCTCCCTGATAAACACAAACACAACACAACCATATACAGCTAAAACAAATAAGAGAAAAAGCCTGAAACTCCAAAGATCTGAGATTCAGAAACCAAAAACAAAGAACTCTGAAATGAATAAGAAAAAATAGTAGAATTCTAGTTGGGTTTTTTTACTCAAAACAATTAAAATGTGTTAGCCGTTTCGAAGCTACAATTCCTCTTGCATTGTTGGGTTTTTCAAGCGGATTCAATGCCGTATTGTCGCTGTCCAGGCTGTGCTGAGCTTTGATTTCTGATTTTCGCTTTTATGTAGCAATCTTCTCTTCTAGATTTGCTCCTGGTCTTAGGTATGTGATGAGACTCGATTCTATTTCAGATTTGTCCTAATATGAAAGTGAAATTGTTACCTAATTTCGTTCGTTGTTTGTCAAAAAAAATTTATTTCGCTAATTTTGGTTCCGAGCAGCATTTTGAGCAAACGATCTCAGAATCGAGTTTTGACAGCTCTAGCAGACCCGGATGATGATTTCGGACTTGGGAGTGTGTTCGCCTCGGGTTTTTGATGACCTGGGAGTATTTCGGCACCTGAATTGGAATTCAGGATTTCATAAGATTTGGAATTCAACCTGATATTGGACCTCGTGATATCATGGTCCAAATGGAATTCCGGAACTGGTAATAGTTCTGTATAGTCATTTATGANGAGGTCCGGGAGACCCCTGGGCCCACCCGGACCTCGATCGGGGTCAAACACCAGCAGTTGCACAGCTGGTGGGAAATCTTCTAGTGTGACCGCACCTGCGGTCCATGAGCCGCAGGCGCGAGGCTCGCACCAGAGGCCTTTCAATCGCAGGAGAGGACTTAGTCGCAGGGGCGACTCTTCCTCTCGCAGGCGCGGCTCCGCAGGGGCGGACCAGGCTCCGCAGGCGCGACCATTCCCCAGGGCCCAAGCCATCGCAGGCGCGGCCAATTTCCCGCAGGTGCGAGTCCGCACCTGCGATCCAAAGTCCGCAAGAGCAAGAATTCCCCCTAGTGCCCCGTCCTTTTTTGCAGGTGCGACCCATTTCCCGCAGGTGCGAGTCCGCACTTGCGATCCAAAGGTCGCAGGTGCGGAAACTGCTGGGCAGTCCTATAAATAGCCCATTTCGTGATCTTTCATCCCAAAACTCGATTTTTCATCCATTGTTGAGACCTCTAAGAGCTCCAGAGCAGTGTTTCGGCCTAGTAATTCAGGTAAGTGATTCCGTAACCCTCCGCATGTTAATTTCTTCAATTCTTTGGGAATTTCCACCTCCAAATTCATAGAAATTCATAAGAAATTGTTGGGGAGAATAGAGGGTTTTGAGGAAAATGGGAATTCTGATTTTAGGGCCATTGTAGGATGATTAATTGAGTTAATCTTGATCCTTAGGCGACGTATAGCGCATTTCTTCAAGAATTATAATTTTCCGGACGCCGAGGCTCGGAGTTGAATTTCCAAAGTACGTCAAGAATGTGTTTTTAAGGGAAATCCTTAATAAATCCTCCTCGATTCTTCCTAAATTGATATAATTATGTATTTTTGGCTAGTTGCAAGCCATCGAGGGTAATTCGGAAGATTCGTGCATCTTGTTGATTGGTCTGTTGGCCGGAGGAGCACTTATCCAGGTGGGTATCCTTTCCAAACTTTGTAAGGGGGAAATGTCCCCTAGGCTCTTTATTGCTAATTGTGCTTGTTGAGGGGGCTACGTATACACCACGTGACGAGAGTCCGTACGTAACATCTATATTGTATGTTGGGTAGCCGTAGAACCCACGAGCATGTTCTAACTGTTTGTTTGATATTATCTGATGTTTTGTACGAGTTATTACTGATATATAATGAAATTGAGCTATGATAGCTGCGAATTAAATGTACATAATATTCAGATAGGAATTATGTTACTCCTGATATAATTGATAAAGAGCAAGGAGAAAATGAGATAAGTCTTAATAATGAGATGTTGAGATAAATGAAGGTGGTTAAAATTCCTTCTTGTACTTGAATTGTTCCATCATGGAAATATTGTGAGCAAAGAGGGTAATATGATAAAAATCTTAACTTTGTCTATCAAGTGAGATGTGAGTATCCGATCCCGTTGAGTGTGGGCGAGTCGGTACCACGGTGTCTAAATATACACATATATATATATATGCATTCATGCAATCATATATACGCATACATGCATTCATGGCCCCCGAGTCACAGGTATGATTCGTGATCTGAGAGAACTTATATTTTCATTGCCCCTGAGTCACAGGTTTGATTCATGATCAGGGAGGAATTACACTCATATTTTTACCAGCCCCTGAGTCACAGGTTTGATACGTGATCAAGGAGAGATCAGACTTATTTTACTAGCCCCTGAGTCACAGGTTTGATTGGTGATCAGGGAGAATTATACTACTAATTTCATCAGCCCCCGAGTCACAAGTATGATTCGTGATCGGGGAGAACTTATATTTTCTTCGCCCCCCGAGTCACAGGCATGATTCGTGATCGGGGAGAGTTTTACTTTGCATCATTGGCCCCGAGTCACAGGTATGATTCGTGATTGGGAGATTAAATATATATTTCATTGGCCCCTGAGTCGCATGAATGATTCGCGAGCAGGGAGAGATATTTGCCCACGAGTCGCATGGATGATTCGCGATCGTGTATATTTTATGGAGTCAACACACGAGTCGCAGGTATGATTCGCGAGCGTGTGGAGATTTATGACCGAGTCAGTCCTTATGACCCACCCTTATGACTTCGGCCGATAGTCTTGTCTGTGTCGGATATATATATTTATACACATTTGCATTCATCAGCATTTGCATTGAGTTGGGATCGTACGAGGGTGAGTTGAGAAACAATACTTAGTACTGGAAAATGAACAATTGAGAATAAAGATACTCTTAGATAATGAGAAGGAAAAACAAGTGATACATATGATCAGTCTGCAAAGAAAGGTTATGTTTAAGATCAGTTACATGTTTGTTGATTACATGTCCTTACTTGATGTATTTTTCTCACATGATTTATTGCTCAGCATGTACCTTATTTATTTATTTATGTACTGGACCTTAGTGAGTATGTATTCTACCTCTCGTCACTACTCTTTACGAGTTTAGACGGGATACTCACTGGGTACATATTTGATTATATGTACTCATGCTGCACTTTCTTTCTTTTTCTCCACTTGATTGTGCAGGTGTTGATGTCCGTCCGTCTGCTGATAGATATTGATCGCGGTGTCGCCCCATACGGTGAGCTGTCTTCTTGGCGTCATCCTGACAGCACCTCTGGAGCCTTCTAGTTTCATTTTGCTCAGTCTTTTGTTCCAGACTGCGGCTTGTATATTTTTGCATATGTATTTCTGCCGTTGTATCTATGTAGCCGCCCGTTGGCACTGTGACACTAGTCCTGGAACACACTTGTTGTAATTATGTTGGGTTTCGGGGTTGTATATATTTGGCCTAGCTGTGGTTCAGCTTGTTTCTACAGCCTTACCCCATACCGTTGATTATATTCCGCACTTTTACTGTTATAGTTGTACGTTGGCTTGCCTAACCTCGCCGTTAGGTACCATCACGACCTGAACTGGTTTTGGGTCATGACAGCTTGGTATCAGAGTGCTTAGGTTCACATAGTCTCACATGTCACGGGCAAACTCAGTAGAGTCCTGCAGATCGGTACGGATACGTCTGTACTTATCTTTGGGAGGCTATAGAGTGTTAGGAAACTCCTTTTGTTCAGAATCTATCGTGCAGTTGGCCTTATACTCAATTTGTTCTTCTATTCTCTCACAGATGGTGATAACGCGTACTTTTCATGATCCCAATTCGGGGGAGGCAGCTACCCCTGCAGCTCGAGGACGAGGTCGAGGCACTCGGAGTAGGGCTTTTGCTGGTAGGAGGGGGCGAGGGCGTCCCAGAGCTACACCAGCTGCACCAGTGGAGGATGAGTACATTGATGAGCAGGAGGAGTTGCCTCCAGTAGCACCACCTTCAGCGGACTTTATGACGGCGTCAGGCTTCCAGGAGGTCATGGGCCGCATGCTGAGATTCATGGACACGATGTCGCAGGCAGGCATCCTTCCATCAGATCCTGCCACCTCTCAGGCATGAGGGGGAGTTCAGACCCCTACAGCTCAGACTACAGGGCCACATCATACTCAAAATATTCCACCGGTCGTTAGGGATCAGCCTGGGTTAGAGGCATCAGGATCCAGGCCAGTTCCGAGAGGGGATCAGCATAAGTTATTGGGTAGATGGACGCAGCTACACCCTCCGATCTTCGGGGGTGAGCAGGGAGAGGATGCCCAGGACTTTCTAGAGAGGTGCAGGGACAGACTGCACAACATGGGTATATTGGAGTCTCACGGAGTTGATTTCACTTCCTTCCAGTTTTAGGGCAGAGCTCGTCGGTGGTGGCAGTCGTATTTGCTAGGCAGGCCAGCCGGTTCTTTGCCAGTCACTTGTGATCAGTTCTCCCAGCTATTCCTGGATAGATACATTCCTCCATCTGAGAGGGAAGACTTGCGGGCTCAGTTCGAGAGACTGGAGTTGGGGCACTTGTCAGTGACAGATTATGAGGCCAGATTGTCAGAGTTGTCTCGTCATGCCATCATGATACTACCTACAGATGGAGAGGGAGTTCGTTGGTTTGTAGCAGGTTTGCATCCTGACATCACGACTTCTTTAGACAGAGAGGTGGAGATTGGCACTCAATTTCAGACAGTGGTTGAAATAGCTCGTCGTATAGAGGGCTATCGTGTCAGGGATAGGAGTTAGGGCCAGTCAGGGCAGCAGGGACAGCATGACAAGAGAGCTAGATTCACAGGAGACTTCAGAGGTACATCAGGCAGGGTCAAGGGTCAGTTTGCGAGAGGCCAGTCCATCTGGTCTTCCTATACAGCACCTTCAGTACCTGCCAGGGTGGCTCCAGTTAGGCCACAGTTCAGTGCCATGTTGGATGTCACTCCAGCCATTCAGGGTTCTCAGTCCTCGGGTCAGCAGGATATGTCCCAGGTGAGGTGTTATGAGTGTGGAGACATGGGCCACATGAGTAGAGGTTTCCCCCATTATAAGGGCAAGGCAGTGCAGCAGAACCATCAGCCCAGGGTTCCAGCACCAGCAGCTCGACCACCGAGGGGTGAAGGTCAAATTGGCAGGGGCCGTCCCAGAGGGGGAGGCCAGCCGGGTAGAGGTCATTTACCTCCAGCTCGATCTGGGGGAGCTCAGCCATCAGGCGCCCCAACACGTTTTTATGCCATTCCAGCCAGGGCAGACGCAGTAGCCTCAGATGCAGTGATTACAGGTACTATTTCAGTCTGTGGTAGGGAGGCTTCAGTGTTATTTGATTCGGGGTCTACATACTCTTATGTTTCAGTTTTATTTGCTCATTCTTTGGATATTTTGTGTGAGTCCTTGGGATCTCCTTTGTATGTATCCACTCCTGTGGGCAACTCTGTGGTGGTAGACCGGGTCTACCGGGCTTCTGTGGTTACTTTCTGTGANATGCCAAGACCGTTACGTTAGCCATGCCCGAGTCGCCGAGGCTAGAGTGGAGAGGTGCTTTAGTTAGTATTTTCGGCCGAGTTATTTCTTTCACAAAGGCTCGACATATGGTTGAGAAAGGGTGTCTAGCCTATCTTGCTTATGTGAGGGACACTACCGCCGAGTCTCCTACTGTTGATTCAGTACCTGTCGTCCGTGAGTTTCCGGATGTGTTTCCTTCAGATCTTCCAGGCATGCCTCAAGACCGGGATGTTGATTTATGCGTTGATCTAGCACCAGATACTCAACCTATATTTATCCCTCCTTATCGTATGGCTCCTAAGGAGCTAAAAGAGTTGAAGGAGCAGCTAGAGGAGTTATTGGCCAAGGGTTTCATCAGGCCTAGTGTGTCGCCTTGGGGTGCTCTTGTTCATTT
>ML274612.1:63502-108714 GCA_005239495.1 Nicotiana undulata | reverse complement strand
AGTTTTGAGAGTTACTAGTGTGGGAAATTTTACGCTATTTATGTTTATCATGTCTTCATTTTTTGCATACTTAAAGTTTTCGTTATCTTTATTAAGAAAGTGCTTACATGATTTCGTTGGGGATTTGTTGAAAGTGACAAATTATCGTTTTGCTTGGTTTTAAATGATTTAAAAATTTCTATTGCAATTTATACGTTGGCTGGCCTAGCGGGTTCAACGTTAGGCGCAGTCACGGCCCAAAGGGTGGGAATTTGGGGCGTGACAATAATATTTACATAGCTCGAAATCCTCCTATAAGGCATAAATACATGATTAGTGCAAAATACTAGCGATTAAAGCTTAAACTCCATTATATTGTAGTAAGTTAGAGTGCAATCACTGACTAAAATACGAGATTATATCCTACCATCATCCATGGAGCCTGTGGTGTGTCCGGTTTATGATCAGTAACACGATGTAAGCATTCCATGATGGTTCTGGAAATTGTGTTGTCCCTCTTGCGTCTAAAGAAAAATTCTTAGTTCGAGGGAGGGACATTGATTCATGTTGACTTGAGGCTTCACTTGTTCTTCCTTTTTTGTCGGAGTCGTGCGAGCATGACATTTCTCCAAGGCTGACTAACAACTTGCCCTTGTTACAGAATGGGTTGACTTGTATTGAATCTTTGAATTTAGAAAGTGTGCGTGAACACCATGACTCCATAGCTAGATGTTTGAATAAAGGACTTGCATCCCATATTTTGTGTTTTAACTCGAGTGAGGATTCGGGTAAGACTGGTATGGTATTTTGATATTGGAATTTTGGGGTAAATTTGGTTGACGCTCCCGGAGATTTTTGGGTTGAGAGTGTCATTGCATTATTCCAAAAGAACTGCCCCAATTTTCCATACTGGGAAAATTCTTTTGAAAAAGTGGGGGGACCGAATCCTTATGCATTGTTGCCTATTATCCTACTAAAGCAAGAATAAGGACAAAACGTAGTTCGGGCCAATTACTGGAATTATGAGATATGTATGGTTATCATGAATGACTGATTATTCTTTGAGAAGAAGTATGATTATGAATGAGAATTCTTAGATGGGTGTGTCGCGCCCCGTTTTCTCGCTAAAGCATGCTTCGTCGTGTAACAACTCTTTTAGAAGGAGGTATTAAAATAAAAGAGTCGACACCTAATGATTTAAGGTGCGTTAGGGAACCTATTTGTAAATAACTCTATTTGACTAGTCAATGCCATAAAATATCGGGGAAGGGCTTAAATAACCTCAAAGACAAGGTGTTAGGCACTCTTCGAGGTCCACAACTGTGGTTCCCGGCCGAACTTTAGATTACGTGGATTATACAATTAAGCTAGGCAATCAAATAAATAGAAGGGATGTTCAGAGGTTGTAGAGTCTTATTAAAACATATGAGAACTGGTACATGTCTTAATTACTACAAGGATACAACTACATCGGTCTATATTCAATGACTAAATATAGATAACAAGAACATAAATGAAAGGGGGTCCTAAGTTGTTTAGCCTAAATGATCACCCTGTGCAACATAAATAATATTTCACAACTCCCTCTAGGTATGGGTTGCTCATATAATTCAGGAGGCACAAACTATCATCTCCTGCTACCCGATTTCTATGTTGAGGCTGTTTACTTAAAGATGTTCTAATTCTATTATATGTCGTACCCTATGCGTGCACTACCCGTCCCATGCCTATGGCCCAGGAGGCTTTGGACCTACTATTTGGTAGTTTTAGACTCAACTCAGGTACTCAAGATGATAAAACTAGGCCATAATCAATATAAAAGATCACAAGTTTCAAATATTGCAAACTAAAACGACTTCAAGCCCAAGAAACATAGCGGACCCAAAGAGATATTAACCTAGTAAAGCCTGGGCTTCAGCAGGCTGAGAACTTCATGCGTACAACAGGGCCAAACTCTACGTATAGACAGTGTCTTCAAACCCCGAATATCAATGGAAGGCCCATTATACCAGACCTAAACAATTGAAGTAATTCAGCTAGTGGATGCAAAATTTAGCCATACAAGTAGCAAAACTAGTCATGGAATAACTTAAACACTTAGTTCTTACAACTGAAATAAATGCATCTTTAACCAATAAATAGGACCATGCTAAGTTGAAAGGCATCAAAGACACATATGGGCAAGTAATTCCAGAAAACAAGATCTAACAATGACAAGATGGGATATCGTAAGCTGGCAAAATACTGCAAATAGTAACTCGAAGCAGAACCAACATGACAGACTTCAGATAACAACCTAGCAGAATCATAGACAAGAAGAAGGTGGAGTACAATCTTCATATGAGGACTTTAACATAAAATCCTAGCATAACAATATACTAGTAGCACCGTTTGGTTAACATACTTAGTTGATCATGAAACTTAACATGATCGACATCAACTATAGCACAAAGATTCAAAAGAACTCATAATAGGTAAAAGAACATGTCAACTATAGGCTAACAAATAGGAAGCCATTATGATTCATGTTAGTCGACCACACATGAGAGAAAACTACACGTTGGCTATCTTAGAAGCAATGCTAAAGAGTACACGATTTACAAGTGAAGGGACACAATTATCAGAGTTACAAATTGCAGACAAACAAGCTTGGTTAGATATTAAGACAATCCTATAACATGAGAGAGTCAATGATTAGTTTGAAGGGAATAGTAGATTACACATAAATGATCTAGTAGGAAGAGATTCATTAAAGCGGGATTTGAGCGATCAGTTTCTACAAAAGGTCTCAGAAATCCAAGCCAAGAATGTGAACTCATGACCAACAAAAGACATGACATTAAGGCTAACATGAGCATGACCAATTAGACAACCTAAGAAGGCCAGAAACAGTTTGAGTCAAATACATAGAGTGTCACGACCCGAAATCCCACCTTCGGGCCATGACTACGCCTAACGTTGCACCTGATAGGCAAGCCAACATGTTAATTATATTAACTTATTAACACTAGAATAAATAGGAATAACTAGAATAATTATCTTCAAAATACGAAAGTTAAATAAATTCAGAACCAAATGATAAGTCTCGAAATACATCCCATTAAACATAACCCAGAAACTGGACTCACTAACTCACGAACATATCTAGGAGATTGCTAAATACAAGGGTCTGGAAATGAAAGTAAACAACTGTCTTTAGAAATATATAATAAGATAGAAAAGAAAAGGGATAGAGGTGACTTCAGGGCCCACGAACGTCTGCGGGTCTACCTTGAAGTCTCCGGTGTGGACTGAAGGAATGCTCCCTCTAACGATGTCCACCGGGTCCGGCTGCGTAATCTGCACAACATAAAGAAGTGCAGGTGTAGCATCAGTACAACCGACCCCATGTACTGAGTAAGTGCCGAGCCTAACCTCGGCGAAGTAGTGACGAGGCTAGACACAACGACAATAATTTACCTGCGCAGTTCTATAATATGTACTAAAGAAAATAGCAAGAAGTAAGCAGTTAATCAAGGTAATACGGGGACAGATAATGGGGTAACAAGTGAGAAGCAAATACGAATAACTGAATGAACAATAATACAAAGAACCAAAACAACGGGAATTAATAACTCAAACAAAATATACACGACATCACCCTTCGTGCTTTTACTCTCATCCTCACAATGCAGTGCGTAAAGGAAAGCAATATAAATAATGGCACGACATCACCCTTTGTGCTTTTACTCTCATCCTCACAATGCAGTGCATAAAGAAAAGCAATATAAATAATGGCACGGTATCACCCTTCGTGCTTTTACTCTCATCCTAATAATGCAATGTATAAATGAAAGCAGTATAAATCATGGCATAGCATCACCCTTCGTGCTTTTACTCTCTTCCTCACTATGAAATGTATGAAATAAATGATATGAATACACGGCACCACCCTTCGTGCTTTACACTCGTCCTTGCCCAAATCAACAACAAACAACAACATGGAAAGGAATTTAACAACAACATTGTCTCCTGGAATGTATAAGGCCTGGGATTTTGCAAGAGATAAAGCGGGGACTTGCGGTATGTCTGCCTACTTAATAACCCTATACCTCATTAACAAAGAAGTTATATAAACAACTTTAAATCTACAGAAGGTCTATTCAGTGTAGAAATCACGGTTGCGGATTTTGGGGTGCTTCAGAGGGAGTACAGTGGTTAATGAGCTTCTAGACTATGTGGTTCGTGCCAAGATTTATCTGTATAGAGCTCTACTTTTGTGATAATTGTGCATCAATAGGGATAAGAGTTAACCCAAAGAATAACGAAGAGTATATGAATAAATGGGTAGCTCAGCAGTGTTGAGTCAACATAGTAAAAGAAAAAATTGGCCGCCAGCGTTTTTGGCAAGCCTACGAAGAGGAAAACCAACAATTGCAACACCAAATACTTGGCTTAGTTCTCATAAATGCTTTTGAAAGAGTTTTTTTCTCGGACTCTCCATAATCCATGGTTTGTACGAGTGCGTCAGGTCACCATGATGGTATCAGAATATGCCATGGTCCGATAAGTTAGCCCGTCATACTCCTACTCAGTTCATATAGCTAGAGATAGAGTCCACACACTCATTAAAGGACTCAATTATGATCGTAAAATATTGTACGACTTAAAGAAGGTAGATACTTCAGTTCGGCTAGTGGTAGAAATTTCCTAGATGTTAGAGTGTGTCTGGGATGAGGAAAAGAGGAAGCCAAGGAGACTAAGAGGTCTTGATGTTCTAGAAGATTCAGTAGATTCTACTCCGAAACAACAAATAATTATGGTAGGGTCTCAGGAAATTGGCTAGCCCAGTCCATATATCTGATTACTCGGGGTCCTCCGATGAGTTCTTTTAATGCACCAACACTATGAGATTCCTACAACTGTTATTTCAGTTATTTTGCATAAACTCGGCATGAGCATCCGAACCCGCGAAAGGGGTTGCTATGAATGTGGCGATACTAGGTACATCCTGAGAAAATTTTCCTAGACTTGGGAGACACATATTTCATCAGAGAACTTAGGTTACGTGCCCCACAGCAGTTACAACTTAACTTTCATGACCTGCTGGGGGAAGGGGTCGGAATGTCGAAGGTGGAGGTCAGACTCCTAGAGGTGGAGACCCAGCCTGTTGATATATTTTATATGGTACGACTGAGGTCGCTACACCAGATGGTGTCATTACAGGTACAATCTCTAGTTATTACAAAGTGACAATTTCCTTAAGTTTATTCGGTTATAAGTATCTAGGAAAGTCTTCCTAATATGCTCCACTCATGGGTGAGCTTCGTAACACTGAAATCTACTTCTATGAATACTCATATTGAGAGATTCTATTGAGATAGCTATGTCTATCATTACATGTTGTAATTTTGCTTAACAGAAAATATTTAAAAGAAGAAAATGGAATGTTTTGATTGGCACGATGTGCATATTACTTGTGATTAAGAACTGAGGGAGATATCCTCGCATTTTAATATGATTTGATATGTTAAATCGGGCTACGAGCCGCGGTGGAAGTTATATAAGGACGAGATCCTTGTGTGAAAATTCTTGTGTTTAAATTCTCCCTTGTGAAATTAAAATTTGTGCTATAGTACCAATAAAGAATCATGCATGTTAAGTTTGTTTGAAATTTTTTGTATAAATTTATCTGTGCATAATTTGCCAAATTCATGTTATAATTATTGAGCATTAACCTACGTGGTAGGTGCCCGCCCATGTGGCGTTAAATGAGACACATTAAATCGGGTAAATAATTATGATGTCTTCATGCATCGCATCTCGTTATCAGTATTGTGAAGGTTTGAAAAGAGATTATTGTTAATGTGAAGTTATTTGATGATTCTGTCATTGATTATGAACAACTATTAAGATCATATTGAACCAAAAGGGTGTTCCATTCAAATGGTCGGATGAGTGTGGTTTGAACTTTCAGAAGCTCAAGATTGCTTTGACTACGACGCTAATGTTGGTGTTGCCCACCGGTTCAGGATCATACACGGTATATTGTGATTCCTCCTGTGATGGGCTCGGAACGTTATTGATGCAGGAGGGCAGGGTGATTGCATATGCGTCTCGGCAGTTAAAGGTTCATGATAAGAATTATCTTGTCCAAGACTTAGATTTGGCAGCCATTATTCATGCATTAAAGATTAGGAGGCACTATCTTTATGGTGTACTATGTGAGGTTTTCACGGATCATCATAGCCTTCAGTACTTGTTCAAGTAAAAGGATCTTAATTTGAGGCAAATAAGATGGTTAGAGTTATTCAAAGATTATGATGTCACTATATTGTATCATCCGGGGAAGTCCTATGTGGTGGTCGATGCATTGAGTTGGAAGGCAGTGAATATGGGCAGCCTAGTATTCATTCTGGTTGGTGAGAGACCATTAGCTTCAGACATTCAGACTATGGCTAATCAGTTCGAGAGGTTGGATATTTTGCCCAGCCGTGATTTAGCTTGTACAGCCGCTCGATCTTTTTTATTTGAACGTACCAGAGATCGGCAGGATGATGACCCACATTTGATGGTTCTTAGGGACACAGTTCGGCACGGTGGTGCCAAGAAGGTTGCAGTTGGAGATGACGGTGTTTTGAGGATGCAGGGTCGTATATGTGTGCCTAATGTCGATGGGCTTTGTGGGTTGATCCTTGAAAAAGCTCACAGTTCTAGGTATTCTATTCACCCAGGTGCTGCCAAGATGTACCAGGACATGCGGCAGCATTATTGGTGGAGGAGAATGAAAAAGAATATAATTGCATTTGTATCTCGGTGTCTGAATTGTCAGCAAGATAAGTACTAGCATCAGAGACCTTGTGGTTTACTTCAAAAGTTAGAAATTCCCGAGTGGAAGTGGGAGCCTATCACTATGGACTTCGTTGTTGGACACCCACACACTTAGAAGAAGTTCGACGATGTTTGGGTTATTGTGTATAGGCTTACTAAATCAGTACATTTCATTCCGGCAGCAAGTACTTATACCCCGAAGAAGTTGGCAGAGATATATATATTCGGGAGATTGTTCGCCTTCACAGGGTGCCCGCGTCTATAATTTTTGATCGAGGTACGCAGTTTACCTCACACTTTTTTAGGGCAGTTCATCATGATTTGGGTACACAAGTTGTGTTTAGCACCGCATTCCATCCTCAGACGGATGGGCAGTCAGAGCGTACTATTCAGATTTTGGAGGATATGCTTCACACCTGTGTTATTGACTTTGGAGGTTCTTGGGATCAATTTTTGCCATTAGCAGAGTTTGCCTACAATAATATCTACCATACGAGCATTTAGATGGCTCCCTATGAGGCATTACATGATAGACGGTGTAGATCTCCAGTTGGATGGTTTGAGCCGGGAGAGACTCGCTTATTGGGTACAGACTTAATTCAGGAGGCCTTGGATAAGGTGAAGATTATACAAGATCGACTTCTTACACCCCAGTCCAGGCAAAAGAGTTATGCCGACCGTAAGGTTCATGATGTGACATTCATGGTTGGAGAGAGAGTACTACTTCGGGTATCGCCCATGAAGGGTGTTATAAGATTTGGGAAGAAGGGCAAGTTGAGCCCTCGGTATATCGGGCCATTCGAGATTCTCGAGAGAGTGGGGGAGGTAGCTTATAGACTTGTGTTGCCTCCATGGATATCCTCAGTTCATCCGGTATTTCATGTGTCTATGCTCCGGAAATGTCATGGTAACCCGTCCCACATGTTAGATTTCAGCACTATCCAATTGGACAAGGATTTGACTTATGAGGAGGAGCATGTAGCCATTCTAGACGGCAGGTTCGTCAGTTGGGGTCAAATAGTTACCTGTCAGTTCGAGTGCACTGGAGAGGTCAACATGTTGAGGCTGCTACTTGGAAGTCCGAGTCGGACATGCGTAGTAGATATCCACACTTGTTCGCCAGTTCAGGTACTTTTCTATGTCCCTTCGTGGACGAACATTTGTTTTAGAGGTGGAGATTGTGATGACCCAAATGGTCATCTTATGAATTAAGACTCCATTCAAAGCTCATTATCCTTAAAAAGATTTATTTTAACAACAACAACAACAACAAACACAATTTGATCCCAACATGTGGGGTTTGAGGAGGGTAGTCTGTATGCAGACCTTACCCCTACCTAATGTAGGTAGAGAGGTTGTTTCCAATAGACCCTCGGCTCAGAAAGGGCAAGAAGAAGAATAGGGAAGCAAGGAAGGAAGAAAGATGAAAAAAGATCACATACCATAATAAAGGATAACTAATATCCAATAATAGCAACATGGAATACAATACCTGAGGCGAACAAAACCACATACCGTAAGAAAAATCTAAGAATATGAAGGGAAATGCATGCTAATAAGCCTATCGGTGAACACTATAAACTACCTACTAACCTTCTACCTTAATCCTCGACCTCCACACCCTCCTATCAAGTGTCATATCATCAGTGAGCTGTAGCAGCGCCATGTCCTACCTAATCACTTCTCCACAGTACTTCTCAGACTTGCCTCGACCTCTTCTCAAACTCTCCATGGCCAACCTCTCACACCTCCTAATGGGGGCATCAATACTTCTTCTCCTAACATGTTCGAACAATCTCAGCCACCACTCTCGCATCTTGTCCTCCACGGAGGCTACTCCCACTCTGTCCCGGATAGCTTCATTTTTAATCAAATATCGCTTGGTACACCCACACATACATCTCAATATCCTCACTCTGCTACTCTCATATTCTGTACGTGGGAGTTCTTGACTGGCCAACACTCAGCCCCATACAGCATAGCGGGTCGAACCACCTGTCGCCCCCCTTTTTCCTCGCAAGGGTTAGGTACGGTTTCATGACATTCTGGACAACTCCTTAAAGGAAAAGGTTTAAGGAAGAGTCGCCACCTAACGATTTTATGGGGCGTTAGGGCACCTAGAATAACTAAACTCATAAACTAGTTTGCATTACCAGAGATTGGGTAAAGGATTGAAGTTATCCTAAGGGGAAGGTGTTAGGCACCCCTCAAGATCCACAAATGTGGGTCCCATCCAAGTAGTTTTGTGAATTTGGACGGTAAACAAATAGCAAACAAGGCACATGTAAGAGGTGATTTCAAACAAGTATAAAATCTTTATTAAAGGTTTTGGAAAAAACATTAGGGTAAAACATTTGAGAGAATTATCCTAGGTTTGAAGTAATACAAATCACATCAATGCAATACCCGATAGTCAGAGCTACACGTGGTATTAGCGCACCGATCATCATATATGTGTTCTACCCTTCCCACCTCGCAAAGGAATTTAGAAACGCGTGTTGGTCACGAAAGCTTATTGCGTGCCATTACCCGTCCCATTCTATAAGTCCCGGAGGGAGTTTAGGACTGCTAATCCTACAAGGTGAGTACTGGGCTGAACCCCGAGGTTTCAAAGGTAAAATTCTAAGCGACAGATAAAACAATTAGGACTTGCACGTAAGGGATTCACATAAACAGTTGAGGGGGCTCATACATTCCTCCACAAAAGCAGAGCAGAGTGATTTACAAAAGGGAGTGACTGATTTTGGAAATCTAGTAGTTCAAAGCAGAGCAGGGGTCAGCAGTTTAAATGAATTTTAGTAAAAGGGGAGGGAGTGAATAATTTTAGAAACGAGTAGTTTGAAAGCAGAGCAGGGATTTAAATAAAAAAGAGGATTTGGTACGTATTTCAGAAAAAAGGGTAAATGTTTTGAAAATCCAGCAATTCATAAGCAAAGCATGAGTTGAGGGTAGTAACAAACAACAAAGTTCTAAGGGGTTTCAGAAAAGGGGGGATTGGTTTTGAAGACCATGTTGATACAGGCAATACATAAAACAGTTGATTTTGGTTTTAATGCATGGTAAAATCATGGCTTCTAATGCATGGCAAGCATGTCCTAAGCATGATACTATTGCACACATAGGTGAAGTAAATCCTATAATCATGATTTCTACCCATACTATATCAAACATGCATAGTCCCCTCCCATATTCACTATCCAACCCCAAGTGGTTATTTACATATTATTACAAACCCAAGATAATAAATTACATTACGGAAAGGAAAATTAGAAGCTACTTCTATAGGGAGCCTTCAATCAGGCCCATATCTTCCAACCTCTATCCTTTCGAGTTTCATAGCTTTACATAGTCCGGGTGCGCCAAAGTTCCCTAAGGCCCTCGTGGGTCCCTGGCCAATGCTCGCACCCAGACAATATTGCCAAGCCTTTAATCATGTGCAGTGTGGAAGTACCACCCTCAGTGTGTCAAAGTTCAGAGGGAACTCACGAGGTTCCCTAAGCAATGCTCACACTGAGGGGGTGGAACCTAAGTTTCTAGGAATAGTGTCAAGTGCCAGAAGTGAGTTTGAAAAATAGAAGAATTTGGAAGAGAAATCATAAACCAAGGAGTCAGTTTAAAAAAAAAGTTTCTTTTTTAGAGGAGACATGTAAGCAGTAGTCTAGAATAACATTTAAAGTACACACAGAATCACAACAGGTTCAGATACTACAAGCAGGGATCAATGGGAGTGGGGACATGTAGAACATATAACTGTAACAATTCAAATAAGGATTTAGGAATTGTTTGGACATGCTCAGAGATTGCTTACTTTGACATAGCCATAAACTAGCCATAAAGGAGTCACATAGAGAGGGTCAGGGGATTGAGGTATAACACAATTGTGAAAGCAGTTAATAGATATGCCCAAAACACACATGACAAGGGATAATAACATGCTGAGTGTATTCTAATTACAAGTTTCATTGAAGAACCATAAGTAGAAACAGGTTAAGAACAATAAGAATTGAAACAAGTAGAAAATCATGTTGTTGGTGAAACGTTAAAATTAAAAGTAGGACATACTAGTGAAAAGGAAGCAATCAGAATGAAAGAGCAAGAGAAAGGGCACAATGGTTAGCCTTGGCTTATAGCCGGCTAACAATAATAAAGAACAAATGACTAAAATAATAGAGCAGAGAGCTTTAATGTGAGAGAGAGTTCTTAATCACAATTCTGTCTCTGCGTTTGTGAAAAACTAAGGCTTCTTATAGTTGAAAAACGAGTAGCAAAGTATGGTAAGAATCACAATAACATGGTAATAAAAGAAGTCAGAATCAATCAGTGTGAAAATAAGACACGGTTCCCTTAAGTAAAGGGATTTAAGAACTCAAACGGTAAGACATATAGCATATAAGGTAAAATAAAGTCATCATAAGGCAAAATAAGGAAAGGATCAAAGTTTATTAAGTACAAAGTAAACAATCAAGGCTAAGTTCAAAAAATATTCTAATTAAGGAAATAGACAATAAGAATAAAGTACCACAGGCGAATCAGTTAATTTTGAATAGAGATTGAGGGTTTAAAGGAAAACCTGTCAATCAAACCCCAAAATATGGAATCCGGAATCAATCAAATAAGGAGACACAATTCTATATTCATCATATAAATAGACAAGAATGACCAGACATAGTGAGCAAGCAGGTTAAACAAGTGCTAGTAGAAAGATGCAAGTCTGAACAATCGAGATAGACATAAGCACATAGTGGTGGTATGAGTTAAGCTGATAGGACTCAGTAAACATGTTTGACGCAGATAACCACAGAAACTTAAGCAAAGAAAAATGAGAAGTCATGCCAATATACAGAACCAAACATAGAAGTCTAGAGAAAATTAGGGTTTTTAACACAAGCAAGATAAAAGATAGTAAAATCACATAATCATCATGATATACAGAGAACATACTTAAAAGCAAGGAGAAACTCAGTTTAAAACAAGCATTAAAAGGTTCTGAGAAACCCTAGTTTTAAAAAGGAAGTAAAAACGTTTAAAAGTTGAAAAATTCTTAAAGACTGAGTCAAGAACAATGTAAAACATAAAGAAATAGGCTCGAATCGTTAAAAATACCAGAGATCTGAGAGGCTTAGGCAAAACATTAGGGTTTCAGGGAGAATCAGAGATAACCAGAGAACCTGCCGTGAAACTCAAAGATCGTGGTGGATATGGCGTGGTCGTGTCCAAAACCCCACTGGATAGGCCGGAAAGAAACAAAGCAGGAGCCCCAGGTGCAAGTCGGCAGGGCCCAGACCCTTGAGGGCTTGAGAGATGAAGGAGGAGACATCATGGAGTCTTGTAGTCGAAAGGATGGTGGTCGGAGATGGCCGGAGGAAGGCGGAGGAGCTTTATCGGAGACGGAGATACAGAAGTCTCTAGAGACATAGAGAGAGAGAGAGAGATGGGAGATAGAGAGATGAAGGGTCTCGACAGAAATTAGGGGTTGGTGGGGGGGTTGTTTGAATTAATTAAGGTAAGGAAAATCTGGGCCGTTGATCTAATTTGATCAACGACTTAGATTGATTCCGGGTTGGGTCGGGTATTGGGTTTGGGCTGGGGTTAATTGGGTTAATGAAATCAGATGGGTTGGGTATAATTTTTGCTATGTTTTAAATAAAAGGGGGCTAATTGTTAAATACCCATAAAAAGTAGATAAATGATTAGTAAAAATGGCTAATAATTGTATAAAAAATGAAATTAAGTTTAAATAGGTGAAACTACAGTAATTAAATAATATTAAGTGTAAAAAAATGCATAAGTTTCGAATTAAAACAATACAAAGTATTCAATCGGGCTATAATTGTAAAATCACTATAATTAAAAATTAAACGAGACCCAACTGGCTAATATGTGAAATAATTGGATTCTAATGGAGAAAAATAGCATACTAAGCTGGGAAACATTTTTTAAATTATTTGTAACATAATTTATGAATAATTATTTAAATATGAAATATTGAATAAACATGAAAATAATTAAATAAAATAGGGAAAATAGGGAAAAATACTCATTATTTTATTGAGTGATTTTGAAAGCTTATATGCAAGTTTGAAAAATAATTTGGGAAAAATTGGGTATCAACAACTGCCCCTCTTTACCCGGGAAGGATGAAAGAGTTGTCGGGTAAAGACATGATGGCCAATTTTTGACCGAGTAGAAACAGTATGAAAGATTCAGGCCGCACCCTGGCTTCTGAGCTGCCTACATATCCCTGGTATTACAGGAATCAGGCCATATGTAGTTCCGGAATCACCGGTGAAGTATACCGATGATGTTTTACAAGGACGGACGCAACGTGCGAGGTAAGGTAGAAATAGGAAGGTCCTACGGGGTCGTTAGGGGAACCGGAGCGGTCCGCTTCTGCCTAGCTGGCTGTCCCAGTCGGGTTACCTGCAAATAAATAACAAGCGTATATTGTGCGTAATATAAACATAATGCAGGTTCCCGTCGGACTATTAATGCTGTCTTTGGATAATTGAGGATGATGTCCTTAGGCCATGATGTCATGGGCCATGAATCGCTTGATGCAGATTCGCAGGCCATGAAATGATGTTCTCGGTCCATAATGATGGTGCCTCCGAACCATGATGCCTTTGAATAATGATATGCAAGTTTAATAAAAGAGATCCTCGGGCCATGAAATGATGTTCTCGGGCCATGAAGATGGTGCCTCTGAACGATGACGCCCTTGGACAAGTTGGCGATATTTCAGCCCATGAAGGATGCAGTAGTATGATGCTAATGAGACAGAGTCTAGTCTTGCGATTTGCAAAAGAAAAAGAGGGGCAGGGCACATGAAAGGAAGCAAGAATAAGTAATGTCATGAAAGGTGGTTGCTCTGAAAAAGTAAATGGGAGGTAGC
Organism: Nicotiana undulata; assembly: GCA_005239495.1. Classification (NCBI taxonomy): domain Eukaryota; kingdom Viridiplantae; phylum Streptophyta; class Magnoliopsida; order Solanales; family Solanaceae; genus Nicotiana; species Nicotiana undulata. The sequence goes on along the minus strand of ML274612.1, from coordinate 95,033 downwards.
ATGGAACCTCAAAAGGAAGAATGGTAGCCTTATGCAATGCAGGAAATAAAATGCAGGGGGAGGTAGCGTGGAACATCGGAAGGCACAATGGTAGCCTTATGCAATGCGGGAAATAAAATGCAGGGGGTGGTAACGTGGAACCTCGGAAGGCAAAATGGTAGCCTTATGCAATGCAGGAAATAAAATGCAGGGGGAGGTAGCGTGGAACCTCGGAAGGCAGAATGGTTGCCTTATGCAATGCAGGAAATAAAATGAAGGNGGGGGGGGGGGGGGGGGGGAGGTAGCGTGTAACCTCGGAACGCAGAATGGTAGCCTTATGCAATGCAGGAGATAAATGCAGGGGGAGATAGCGTGGAACCTCTGAAGGCAGAATGGTATCCTTATGCAATGCAGGAAATAAAATGGAGGGGGAGGTAGCGTGGAATCCCAGAAGGCAGAATGGTAGCCTTATGCAAGGCAGTAAATACTATGACAGTAAGGGTTCTTAGTTGATGATAAACTGCGGCGATACGATTGTTGCGAATGAAGCTTTGTTTTGCGATGATAATAAGCGTCGGCATGTGCGACGAGTTTGAGAGCGTGTCTTTGAGAGATATACGTCCTGCGGGGGCTAATAATATGTTTTGGGTTTTTGCCGTCTTTGTGCCTGCATCCAAAGAAAAATCGTGAGTTTTGTAAAGGGGATGGTTAGTTCGCATCCTTGCTGGCTTGGCTTGGCTTGGCCTATTTGCTTTGTTTGTATCACAGGGGTAGCGTTGCTAAACAAGCTATTTTGAGAAATAAATATGCATGGTTTTATAAAAATATAACATATAATTTAAAATAATTTTCTTTGGATGAACCGACGACCACGACGCGTTTCAAGACATTGCAACCTCTCTTGCTACGGAATTTTGAGGGTCCTCCTAAAAATTCTTCCCCAGTTTGATGGGTGAATGCTTCTGGCTGTTGCCCGTGCGGTGCTTGGGCTGGACTTGCTCCAGAATTTTGAGGTCCCTCCTCAAAATTCTACCCCAGTTTCCATTCGTGGGGGAAATTAATTTTTTATTAAAATGTGACCGAACCCAAAGGGCTTCCTACGTATCCCCTCTTAAATGGGAATCAGGTCAGGAATAGTTTAGTTTATAATTTGAGAAAAGCATAAAGAGTTACACATAGTAGCGCTTGACTGCATCTGAGTTGATTGGTTTTGGCCAAATTTCTCCGTCCATTTCTGCAAGTATAAGTGCTCCTCCTGTCAACACTCTATGAACCATTTACGGGCTTTGCCAGTTGGGAGAGAATTTCCCTTTGGCTTCGTCTTGATGTGGAAAGATTTTCTTTAGCACCAATTTCCCTAGTGTGAATCGTCTCGGCTTGACTTTCTTTTTGAAGGCTCTGGTCATCCTGTTCTGATATAATTGGCCATGACAGACTGCGTTCATTCTCTTTCCGTCTATTAGGGCCAGTTGCTCATAACGGCTCTTTACCCATTCTGCGTCACTGAGCTCGGCTTTTTGTATGATTCTCAGAGATGGAATCTCAACTTCGGTAGGAATAACGGCTTCTGTACCTTAAACTAGCATATAAGGAGTTGCCCCGGTTGACGTGCGGACTGTGGTGTGATACCCCAACAAAGCAAATGATAACTTCTCATGCCACTGCTTATGCTTTTCTATCATCTTTCTCAATATCTTTTTGATGTTTTTGTTGGCAGCCTCAACGACTCCATTCATCTGAGGTCTGTAAGATGTGAAGTTCTTGTGTTTGATCTTTAAGGTTTCACACATGGATTTCATCAGGTCACTGTTGAGATTGGAGCCATTATCGGTGATAATTGACTCTGGAACTCCGAACAGACAAACAATGCGGTCGCGAACAAAATCGGCCACGACTTTCTTAGTAACTGCTTTGTAAGATGCTGCTTTGAACCATTTGGTGAAATAATCAATGGCAATCAGAATAAACATGTGTTCGTTAGAGGCAGCTGGCTCGATTGGTCCAATGACGTCCATGCCCCAGGCGTCGAATGGCCATGGTGAAGTTGTTGCATTAAGCTCACTGGGTGGTACCTTTATCATATCCCCATGTACCTGATAGCGGTGGCACTTTCGGACATACTGGATGTAGTCCGTTTCCATGGTCATCAAGAAATAACCGGCTCGAAGTATCTTCTTTGCTAATACAAACTCGTTCATATGCGGGCCGCAGGTCCCTGTGTGAATTTCCTCCAATAATTTTGATTCTTCCTTTGCGTCAACACACCTTAATAGCCCCAAATCGGGAATCCTCCTATACATGATTCCTCCGTTGTGAAAGAAATTGTTGGACAATCTCCTAAGTGTGCGTTTCTGAGTGGTATTTGCAAGCTCTAGGTACTCTCCCTTTTCCAAGTACTCCTTGATATCATGGAACCAAGGATTTTCGTCTGCTTCTTCTTTGACATGGGCACAGTAAGCGGGCTGATTGTGGATTTTCACTAGAATATGATCAATGAAGTTCTTATCTGGATGCTGGATCATGGATGACAGAGTAGCATAAGTGTCACGACCCAAACCAATGGGCCGCGACGGGCACCTAGTACCTTACTCAACCGAGTACCAATGTAACGTATCTTTCTCAGTACATTATCAAATACTCGTGACATATGGGCCTAATAGGCCAACATAATCATTTATAAATTCTAAACATAGGCCGACAAGGCCATACAAGTATTCGTATACATGACATCTGTCTACAAGCCTCTAACAGTACTTTACGTATCATAAAGATCGGGACTTAGGCCCCGCCATACCAATCAATACATGTCTAGATCATACTAACCAAACAAGCAACTCCGAAGCAAATGGAGCGCACCAACATCTTCCGCTGAGTTGATAGCCTACTTGGAGTGCTCTCGACCTGTCTATCGGCACCTGCGGGCATGAAACGCAGCGTCACCAGGCAAAAGGGACGTCAGTACGAATAATGTACCGAGTATGTAAGCCAGTATACTGAAAGCTGAAACTAAACTGATAATATAGCAACTGCAGGTAGCTGGAAGTCAAAGATAATCTGAAGATATGCTTACATGCTCATACTGACTCAACTCTCTCACAATAGTAAGTAAAATAGTTGCCCGGCCCTATAAGGCTCAGTAAATATATATATATATAACTTTATAACTGCTCTGCCGTAGTAGGCTCGCTCATAGGCGCTCGGCCATACTAGGCTCTGTATCTCGGCCACTGGGCTCGCTCATAGGCGCTCGGCTACAATAGGCTCGGTATATAACTTACCATCTGATCAGAGGTTGCCCAATAGGGGCCTGCCCATCGATTATAGCTTGATGGTAATGAAAATACTTTTTATACTGTATACATAAACTCTCTGCTCTATTGACTAGAATAAGACAATACTCAAATGAATATGAAATCTTGATAAAGAGAATATTGTAACTTGCGAGGCTAGCAAATATACGTAAATTCAGGAATATGAATTGTTCTTTATGACTCGTTATCAAACTTGTGTAATGACAAGATCATGCCAAAATGAAAGAAGAGATTAGCCTTAACATACCTGAACCGATACTCTTTTGCGAAAACACGTAACGACAGATCGAAGTAGGGAAAAATCCGTATGATATTCTTGAGAAAGATTGTACCGGGATTTCATTTTGAATTAGCATAACCTGTTGGATCTTGTAGCATTTCTCTCATATCAATAGGTTTACGTTCTTTTGGTTCATATCTGTTAGATGTTCCAATTTCTACATGTGAAATTTCTTCTATCTCATTGTGTAGTCTTTTCTCCATAATAAGCATTTCGTTCTCCAAACAATTCTCGACTTCAAGAATCAAGGTTGTCGTCGTATTTGGGTAGCTGCTAGCTTTGAAATCTCCCCACATTCCAATTTGATGGATTGGATCACATATGCCCATCCTTTTAGAGGTATTGAATCGAGTGTATGTTGAATTCATTGTCTTTGGACTTTTTGAAAAAAAAGCTATATGATCACCTTTTTTGATCATTTAAAGGCCAAGCTTCCAATATATGTAAGTGTAATGTGTATGACACTTAAATTAACACCTATCATCCCAAGACATGAGTCATTTAGTGTATTTCAATGGGCTGCCACGTTTTGGGTTTAGTCATTATCTAAAGTTTTTAGTTAATGCCCACTAATCCTTAATTAACTAGTTAATCTTCCACTAATCAATAATTAATCAATTACTCACATAATTAAGAATTATATCAAGTTAATGCCCATCGATTATAGAATTATGGTATAAATCCGTCCAACCTCGTAATTGTTGCTACCTTCGATCATGCAGCCTCTACAACTTTGAACTTGTAAATGCACTTATGCGACGTTTCTCTTGTAGGCCATACTATAATCATACCATCTTATTTTGATTTATTGTTACTGAGGTATGCGACCAACTCCAGGTTTTTTTTTCTCGCTGCTTATCATGTATGTATAAATCTAAGTCCCTTAATGCTTCCTCGTCATTGTTCATCTTAAGAATGACGACCTACTATCATCTCATATTTTGTAACCCTTATCAAACAATTGTTGATTAACCTTGATATTGATCCATACTCTACCACTGATAACTTGAACCCTCTTATGTAATCATTAAGGCTTACGTCGAATCGTGGAACATTTGAAGTTATTTCCTTGATGCACCTGGGGGCGATACTGTGCTTCTATAACCCTATCTCATATCATAGTCATCCCAATGTGATTCACCTTACGTGGGTATTTTAATTCTGTACAATTTATGAACTCATTACTTAATCGAAGGCCCGAACGTCATCCTTTATTTATCACAATTACACCCTTATTCTACTACCAGGGCAATATTCCATTTCTTCGAAATGCTATTAGTCTTAGACTCTTTTGAGTTCGTTTAGGCTATGTTGAGATTTCAATAACTTAGACAAAACATCAGCTCCTTTGTTTCCACAGTCTTAGTTCCGAGGACTTATCTATTTTCGTCACCTTCTCACTTGCCTTCTTCTTATCCCTACTCTTGTCTTTCAAAAACCTTGTCGTTCTATCATAATTTAGCTTGCGATCGATTCCCTTATGCTCTTCTGGAACTCCGAGACATCACATCATCTCTAACTCTTCTTTTACTCTCTAGTTAGACCTTTGAGTACTTAGAAACCATAGGCTAGAAGGTATTCCACTGACGACGCTGCTATCATTCCTTGATACCAAATCCCAGCGTTTCTAGCTTTTTGTCCTAAGTAAGGACCATTCATAACCTTCTGCATTTGAATATCGCATACGTTGTTCACATATACCTTACTTACCTTAAAATCTTGCATTACATCTTGTATCCCTCTCATGACCTTCCTTCCACATAGGTATAATTCACATCCATAACTTGAAGCTTTATAATAATACTTGCACCTATGGTGCCAATAAAATCCGGTGGGAGCTCCACACTGACTTTTTATAAGGCTGGTACTTCTTCCAAGTGGCTTTATCGTAGAGCCGTTATAGAATATAGTTGTTGTGTTTTCTCTCTTGCATCTCTAATATTAAGAGTGGTTCTGTTATGTTCTCCATCATGATTCCTATAACTTCGAGTTCCAATAATCGGATTCCTGATTTACTTTGTTGATGTGACTCTTTAGTTTCCTCTTTCTTTTGATCGACCCTTATGTCGGCTTAAGTTATCTCCCGATTTGTGGTTCATGATATTAGTTATTCTGTTTATCCTTTCATGGGCGCTGCGGAATATGCATTCGTCTATGTCCTTGGCTCAATTCTTTCTTTTAACGTATACCAGAATCTTTTACAGCAGTATATGATGTATGCATAAAACTCCGAACCCTTAAGTGCTTCATAACGTAACCAACTTTAGATCATTGATCGGATAATTTCTTTCGTTCCATCATAGCTTTCTTTCAACGTATGCTATTACTTTTCCTGGTCTTTCTGCCTCCTTGTTGCATCTATACTTAGCTTATCTTAGTGCCCACACATGCCAGAGTTTTCGTGAAACTCATATGATCTCGAATATTACTTTTAATCTTACTTCCCGTTCTTTAGCCATGGTAGGTGCCATTTTCGTTTGGAGTTCGTACAATGTTGTTGTGAGACTGTTGTTACGCGATCATTCCCTCTTTATGTCGTTGTTCTTAGGTTGAAGCCTTCTTTCTTATTTCTGCAACTAGCCTTTCGTTGTAGTACTTAGGGAGAACCCTTGACTCTCGTAAAGTTGGGAGCTTATTACGGACCTTTTGATGTCCTTCCTTACCTATAATTATACGTAGTTGCTTACCTCCGCATCCTTGTGCTTGTAGGGTTGCTTCTGAACTGATATTTTGACTGTCTTCCCAGCGACACATTCTTTTATTCCTTTAACACTCATACGGTACCTTTAACTACCCCGACTTCTATTTAAATATATCTCAGGTATTATAATGACGTTACTGCGGGGTAGAATTCTCCATGTTGGGGTTTACAACATTCATCTTGTACGGTCTGATGATTTGTCTGTGACTTCTTGTCTAGTCATGACTAGGCATAAGCTCTTCCTGAATCAACTATTATCTACTCTTCGGTCCATTCTCACATCCATATTCCGCGTAATCTCTCTTGGGTTATTTCCTTTGTCTAACTTACGTCTTGCATTGGCTCCTTATTTATCAATAACATTCTGGGCAGAAACCCGTACTTCCCTTTTCTGACGTTGTGCTTACATAACATTATGGAATCATAGCATATTTGTAGGATTCGAATAAGTGCAATCTCGTTCCTTCCTCATTTTTATCGCACTCTTCCTTTACCATTCCATAGTTACTAGAACAACTTAATGCCGTCTTAATGTCACATCACTCCATATTTCCCCCTTTAGGGGAGTATTAAGATTTAGTGCTATGATTATCTATGTATATATGGTTTACCTTTTCATCTCTAGTGTCTTTTCACATTGTCGATGACCCTTACTCGCCTTGTGATAATCCTTCTGTACCAAGGTGACACTAAAGGTAACTGGTACATACAGTCCCTTAAGCTTAACTTTGCTCACATTTCTTACTTTATGGAAGCGTTTTCCCTGAATGACCATTTTCTGAATTTCTCATGAATCTTCTTCTGTTGTCCATTCTACTACTGCTGGAGCGAAATCTGAAATTCTCTTGATGCCGACTATTATCAAATCACTCATTCCTAATCCATGTTTATTTTATCTTGTTCACCAATCCATATTGGTTTCTATTATTCTGGGGTTTTTAACTTTTCCTTCAGGTAGTCGCGTTGGAAACACGAACTTATTTCTTGAAATGAGGATATGACTTTATGGACTTATACTCTTTTGTTGTCTCAAAGCCTATCACCTCTTGTCTTTTCCTTTACTTGACTATAGATTCTATAATACTGTCATCTTTTGATCTACCGTTATCATCCATGTCTCATATCATACTCATAATGCATCATTAACTCTCTTCTTACTTCCCGCTGACATTTATATCTATTATTTTTTTCCAAAAACTTGAACAAGACATTCTTTTGAATTAGCTCCCCTTGCTCCACCTACTGGCTCTTCAGGTTGCCTAACATTCTTTCTCTACTAGGGATGGGAGCAATACCAAGGTAATATTTATCCCTTCGGAAATGTCAACCAACGCATACTTTCTTTCTCGTGTAAGAGGAAACATATTTGAAGTATGGATCAGTATATGGATTTCTTAGAATTGTTATGAGGAAGCAAGTAGTTGCATATTTGCCATAGTATAGTATCTTCTGGTCTTTCTCGAGTCCTGTACCTTTCTGTGCCATGATACCTTCTAATAATACCTTTACCGTTTCAAAAGATGACCAAATGCGGACCAGTAATATTCAGGAAAAGCTGCCACAATTGTGTAGTAACTTGGCAGTACAAAAACAAATAAGAGTGGCTTTTTTTTGTTTGTTTCCCATGTAGGAGGCATTTACTTCATAGAACCAGCCATCTTTCTTGTAGATTCTCTGAATATAAGTTTTAGTAGAACTCCAAAATGTCCTCCTTGATCTCCTCTGTTTCGTTCTTCAGTACTCCATTGACGTCCAATCTCCCAATGTAATTGTATTCAAACCATCCATTCATCATTTTGGGTTACTCTAACCGCAGCTCGATCCTACTATCCTGTCTTTCTCTTTAAACCATATCCGTGAGCTCCCATAGAGCATGACTGAGATAGGTGCGGCCGATCGTACGCACATCTATTACTATTGTAGGTAATTCAAAATGCTTATATCTCTCTTCCTGAATGGTAAATAAGGATAATCTTTATTAACTGGGTACCTCGTACCCTTCTTCACATTGCTTCTTTTACTTGTTACAACTTGTCTCTAACTTTCGACTCCGTCATTCCTTTTTACCGTAAGATCAGATAATTATTCTTTCCTAAAAACTCTTTATCAAGAACCGTACACCTTTTGGTAAACGCATTATCATCTGAATACTTCTCATTTACTCATCATAAGCAATATGCAAAAATCAAGTTCCTCTAACTTAACACTTTCACAACTATATCTCTTGTCGATCATCTTTCTGAATGTAGGCATCGTCTTATTACTAATAGAAGTTCGAAATTTGAATTCTTATAAATGATCTCTACCACACGATCTAGAGTAAGAAGAAAGAGTGACAGTCCTAAATGCCGTGTAGCCTCCTGCTTATAAGTGTGGTGCACGACACACCCACAAACAAGACTACTAGATACGACTTGTAGACTCCCTAGGATAGAACTGCTCCGATACCACTTTTGTCACGACCCAAACCGATGGGTTGCGACGGGCACCTGGTACCTTACTCAACTGAGTACCAATGTAACGTATCTTTCTCAGTACATCATAAAATACTCGTGACATATGGGCCTAATAGGCCAACATAATCATTTATAAATTCTAAACATAGGCCGACAAGGCCATACAAGTATTCATATACATGACATCTGTCTACAAGCCTCTAAGAGTACTTTAAGTATCATAAAGATCGGGACGTAGGCCCCGCCGTACCAATCAATACATGTCTAGATCATACTAACCAAACAAGCAACTCCGAAGCAAATGGAGCGCACCAACATCTTCCGCTGAGCTGATAGCCTACTTGGAGGGCTCTCGACCTGTTTATCGGCACCTGCGGGCATAAAACGCAGCGTCCCCAGGCAAAAGGGACTTCAGTATGAATAATGTACTGAGTATGTAAGGCAGTATACTGAAAGCTGAAACTAAACTGATAATATAGCAACTGCAGGTAGCTGGAAGTCAAAGATAATCTGAAGATATGCTTACCTGCTGATACTGACTCAACTCTCTCAATATAGTAAGTAAAATAGTTGTCCGGCCCTATAAGGCTCGGTAAATATATATATAACTTTATAACTGCTCTGTCGTAGTAGGCTCGCTCATAGGTGCTCGGCCATACTAGGCTCTGTATCTCGGCGACGGGGCTCGCTCATAGGCGCTCGGCCACAGTAGGCTTGGTATATAACTTACCATCTGATCAGAGGTTGCCCAATAGGGGCCTGCCCATCGATTATAGCTCGATGGTAATGAAAATACTTTTAATACTGTATATATAAACTCTCTGCTCTATTGAGTGGAATAAGACAATACTCAAATGAATATGAAGTCCATATAAAGAGAATATTGTAACTTGCGAGGCTAGAAAATATACGTAAATTCAGGAATATGAATTGTTCTTTATGACTCATTATCAAACTTGTGTAATGACAAGATCATGCCAAAATGAAAGAAGAGATTAGCCTTAACATACCTGAACTGATACTCTTTTGCGAAAACACGTTACAACGGATCGAAGTAGGGAAAAATCCGTATGATATTCTTGAGAAAGATTGTACCGGGATTTCATTTTGAATTAGCATAACCTTTTGGATCTTGTAGCATTTCTCTCATATCAATAGGTTTACGTTCTTCTGGTTCATATCTATTAGACGTTCCAATTTCTACATGTGAAATTTCCTCTATCTCATTGTGTAGTCTTTTCTCCATAATAAGCATTTCGTTCTCCAAACAATTCTCGACTTCAAGAATCAAGGTTGTCGTCGTATTTGGGTAGCTGCTAGCTTTGAAATCTCCCCACATTCCAATTTGATGGATTGGATCACATATGCCCATCATTTTAGAGGCATTGAATCGAGTGTATGTTGAATTCATTGTCTTTGGACTTTTTGATAAGAAAGCTATATGATCACCTTTTTTGATCATTTAAAGGCCAAGCTTCCAATATATTTAAGTGTAATGTGTATGACACTTAAATGGACACCTATCATCCCAAGACATGAGTCATTTAGTATATTTCAAAGTCCTGAATGGCTTTGACTTTGGATGGATCCAATTCTATTCCCTGACGGCTTACAATGAACCCTAGTAATTTCCCAGCAGGAACTCCGAATGCACACTTCGCAGGGTTTAGCTTCAAATTGTATTTTCTCAACCTGTTGAAGAACTTCCTCAAATCTTCCATGTGATCAGCAGCTTTCTTTGATTTGATAATGACGTCGTCCACATATACCTCAATCTCTTTGTGAATCATGTCGTGGAATATGGTGGTCATAGCCCGTGTAGGTGGCCCCTGCGTTCTTTAGGCCGAATGGCATCATCTTGTAACAGTACACTCCCCATGGCATAATGAACGTCGTTTTCTCAGCATCTTCTTCATCCATCCAAATTTGATGATAACCAGCGAAGCAATCTACGAATGGCTGTAACTCATGTTTGGCGCAGTTGTCAATCAGAATGTGTATATTTGGCAAAGGGAAGTGATTTTTGAACTGGACCGGTTGAGATCCGGGTAGTCGACACAGACTCTGACCTTCCCGTCCATCTTTGACACAGGTACAATGTTAGCTAACCATGTTGGGTACTCAACCACCCGGAGAACTTTGGCGTTGATCTGCTTGGTAACTTCTTCTTTGATTTTGCAACTCATGTCGGGTTTGAACTTTCTGAGCTTTTGCTTTACCGGTGGACACATTGGATTGGTTGGCAGTTTGTGAGCCACAATAGATGTACTTAGACCAGTCATGTCATCATACTACCACGCGAATATTTCCTCATACTCCTTCAAAAACTCTGTGTATTCCTTCTTTTCTGATGGCGATAAATGAATGTTGATGCGTGTTTCCTTGGCGTTCTCTGAATTCCCCAGATTTATAACTTCATTCTCGTCCAGGTTGGACTTAGGTCTATTCTCAAAGTTCTCAATTTCTTTGACAATCTCGTCGGATATATCATCTTCCTCTAAATCAATGTCTGTTTGCTGCGTTGTCTCATTGCACGTCACATTCATCGGTTCATCAAGATAAGTAATAGTAATGTTGTGTAGATAATGTTATGGGAGAAAGCAGGAGCAAATAAATATAAGATTCATAAGGAAATTAAAAATGCTTTGATAAATTGAATAACTGTTTTGAACATCGAAAATCTTATTGCAGGAATGGAAAAAATGTAGAAAGGGAAAATCACTTAGTAAATAAAACAGTAAATGCTTGTTTTTAGCCTTGCTACCCCGAGGCTTGACGGGCTTAGGTCGTCCGGACAGACCAGTTCCTGAGATATGTTCCCTTGCTCACTGCCTGTATGGAAGGGCCTTCCTCCCCCTCCTCCTCGAAAACAACACAGCAATCCATGTCCCCGTCGTCTAGAAACAAGTTCCTCATTGCCGCCAGTGCTTCTTCTTCATCGGTCCCATAGATAACATGAGCCTGGTGGAAAGTCTGCTCCAAATGAGGTATTGGCTACTCCAAGGGGTAATAGTGACCGCGCCATAGGGGCGACCAGTTTTTGAATTCTTCCCATGTATACTCATACCCCAGACCGAAAGTCGTACCATGTTTCTTGAGCTTGATGGGTTTGGGGATCCCCTGAAGGTTATTGCTGAGTCCCTTGCCAGGCTCATACCCTCGCCAGTTCATCATACTTGCAATCTTTCTATCCCTCCATTTGTCCTTGTCGATAGCATTGACCTGCTCGATATGGTGGTAGGTTCCTCCACCCAGCTTTCTTCTTCCATTGATCAGATGAATAGTCTGACGGCTATAGATAGGGTTGCTACCATCGCCGTGAATGATTACCTCCTGATGGTTCCACTCGAACTTCACTGCCTGATGCAGCATTGAGGCCACAGCCCCACCGCCATAGATCCATGGTTTTCCTAACAGCAAATTGTAAGATGCCGGGATATCTATCACCTGAAATTCTACCTCAAACCAGGTTGGTCCCATCTGTAAGCATAGACTGATCTCTCCCATGGTAGACCTTTGAGAACCGTCGAAGGCTTTCACGTAGATCGCTCTGTCCTTTATCTCATGTAGTTCCTTACCCAACTTATTGAGTGTTATCAGCGGACATATGTTAAGACTGGACCCTCCGTCAACAAGAATCCTGGTTATGAAATAATCTTCGCATTGCACGGTGATGTGCAGAGCCTTGTTATGTCCCAATCCCTCAGGTGGCAACTCGTCTTCGTGAAAAATGATTTTGTGGCTTTCTAGTACTTGTCCTACCATGTTGGCCATTTCTCTTCTAGTGATGTTGTTCGGTACATAGGCTTCACTCAACATTTTCAGCAAAGCGCTTCTGTGTGTCTTAGTGTTCTGCAGCAGAGAGAGAATGAATATCTGTGCTGGTGTCTTGTTCAGTTGGTCGATGACCAAATATTCTTTAGCCTGTATTTTCCTCCAAAAATAATCTGAACCTGTCTCAATGAGGGGAGGCCGGTTGGCAGCCTGCTTGCTTGACTCGGCCAGATGCTCAGGGGTATAGACTCTACTAGTTCTTGTCATACCCTATGCTACGATGGCTTCTTCAGACCCGTTTTTACTTTTCCTTCTCGCCTCGGATATATAATCCCAAGGGATAGCATTTGAATAGAAAGGTGGTGTGGTTGACATCGCCACCGCGACTGGTGCGACTATCCTTACTTCAAATGGTACACGAGCTTTGGGCAGCAAGACTGCAACCTCGAAGGGTGCGGGTGCATTTGCCGGAGACACGAAATCAACCTCAATTGGCACTAGTGCCTTCGCCTTTGCAGGCGGTGCTACTTCAAACTCAAGTGGGATAGACATATTCACCTCAGCATTCTCAGATTGTTGAATCTGGACTATGATCGGGTTGAGAGTAACTGCAGGTTTCTTTGGGTCATCGCCTTCTGCGATCAACCCGATTGACCCCTCGGGATACCAATCATCTTCTATCTCAATCATATGGATACCTCCACCCTTATGGTTTCGTAAAAGATTGTTACGGACGTTCGGAGCAGATTCCTTAGCCACAATAATCTTGTTATCAATAAGGGTCTGTATCTTATCCTTCAAAGAGCGACATTCATTGATGGTGTGTCCTTTCATGCCAGAATGGTATGCACAGGATTTGTTCAGGTTAACCCACTGAGAAGGGTTCTCAGGGGTGACAGCAGGGATAGGTATGACATAACCAGCAACTTTGAGCTTTTCATACAGCTGGTCAACGGGCTCGGCTATGGAGGTGTATTGTTTTGGAGGGCGACGATCAAAGTTAGGGCGATACCTAGGGAAGTTTTGATGGGTAGGGGGTGACTGGTAGTGAGATGGCTGGGAGTTATAGGTGTTCTAGACGGGAGCGAGTTGGGAGTATTTGAGTTAAGTGGGTTTATATGTGGGTGGTGGAGCTTGGTACGTGGGTGGTGGAGTTTGGTATGAAGGTGAGGGTGCTTGGTAATTTAGAGCGAGTTGATATGTGAATGGAGGTGCGGGATAGACCTAGTATTTAGGCGGGGATTCGACTTGTTGTGCAACCATCACGGCTCCCACATCCTTCTTGCTGGACACACCACCGGAGTGCAGAGCTTTATTAGTGGCTTGTAAAGCTTTAAAGTTAGTAACCATACCATTCTTGATACCTTCTTCAATCCTCTCTCCCAATTTGATAATGTCGGAGAACTTTTGACCCTCAACCATCATCAGTCGTTCATAGTATTACGGGTCCTGAGCCCGAACAAAGAATTTGGTTCATCTGTTCTTCCTCTAAAGCAGGCATGACTTTGGAAGCTTCCGACCTCCAAAGAGTAGCATACTAGCGAAAGGTTTCTGTGGGATTCTTCTTCAAGTTCTGGAAGTAGAACACATTTGGTGCGTTCTCTGTGTTGAATCTAAACCTGTCCATGAAGTCTGTTTCCATACCTACCCAGTTGGACAACTTCTTAGGGTCTTGGCTGATATACCAAGATAGTGCATCTCCCTTCAAACTCCTCATAAATAGCTTCATGCGGATCCTTTTGTCTTTTCCTACGCCAACCAATTTTTCACAGTAGGTCCTCAGGTGGAACCTTGGATCACCAATATTGTTGAACATCTAGAACTTTGGATATTTGTACCCCTCGGGCAGTTCGACATCAGGCTGTATGCAGAGGTCTTCATAGTTCAGACCTTCGATCCCCTTGACTCCTTCAACACCCTGAACTCGGCTAGTCAGCTTCCTAAGTTCCTCAGCCAGATTCTTGATAAGCAGGTCCTTCTCATCGGACTCAGATGTATGTGTGACAGGTGGGGTGGAGTGAGTCACAGTCTCCACGTAGATGGGATTGTTGTAGGCAAGGAGGTGATCTTTTGTGTGAGTCTGAGGTTCCGTGGGTGGAGGTGGAGTGTTGTGGAAAGTGTTGCACTATGCTGGGAGAGTTTGGTTCTTTGGGGGAGTGGCGTGACGATTAAGTGCAGGGTGATTTGGTTGTTTTGAGATATTCTGTGGAGGTGTATGGGTGACGTCAAGGACGTTGAGGGAAAAAAATAGATTGGCCAGATTCCCGACTTGATCAAGTTCTTCTTGAAATTTCAGCAGCTTTTGTTCCAGTGGTGACATGTTCTCATGCAAAACCTGAATACCCCGGCCATCAGTGGCCTCTACCCGTTCAACCTTATTTTCCTGTCTGGCGCTGCTGGATTCTTCCATCTTACTTTTACCTTTGTAGTTTCCCCTAGGAGGACTAGGAGGAGGAGTAGGAGTAGGGCCCTTGGATCTTGTGCGATAGACTGATGATGCCAGAATGCACGAACTAACCTTTGGGAAGGGGAATAATAAGAACAAGAACAGAATAAAAAAAATAAAAAAAAAAGGTAACCAAGTCAGTGAGGATAATAAAGAATATTGCGGTAATTTAAACACGTAATACAGAAATGCAAGACGCATCCTAAGTTGGGGAACCTCTTTGGACCGAGGTAGTCCTAGCGAAAAATTAATTTGGAGAACTTGAAATGCTAAATGCCTCATTTTATTGATGATAAAAATAGACAAATCTCAAAACGACTTCAAATATGCGAAAAATAAAAGTCACTATTAGCCGATGGCCTTATTACATCAAAGGAGACAATATAGAAGACAACCCCTATCTACTTGGTCCCAGAAGGACCTTCCACATATTCGGCATTCTTGCTCCCTTCGATCAGCTTTTCCAACTCGCGAAGCCCCAACAATAAGTATGTCCTGGCTAGATATCCTCCTTCGGCTCCTTAAGCCTTTTTGCAGTCCTCGATCCTCTTGATGAACTTTTCCTCCAGCTCGACTACACTTCGCTCCAATTACCCTAGCCTCTTGTTGGAGCTGATAGCCATATCCTTCCATTCCTCAATCAGCTTTTTGCTGGACTCATGTATCTGGTGGTGGTTATCCTCACATTCACGGAGCCTCTTGCGTAGATTGTTGAATTGAACTTGCGCTTCGGCCTTCTCGTCTATAACCCGGTGACCCTGAGCGAATCCTGGCTCGAATCGACCCTCCATATCTCCTTCTAACCATCTTAGATAGAAAGGAGTACAACCGGCATGATACTTGTCTGGCTCGATTGTGTCTTTCTCAAGCACAATCTTGTAGTGCCACAAATGCTGGGCTTGGCACTTGTGAGGGCTGTCGTCATCCTGGCAGTCTGCTCGAAGATGGCTCATCTTCTCAACCCTAGGTATAACTTGCCTCCTCCCTGCTTGCCTCATAACTCGGAGAAGGACGTAAGGGTACGTTCCCCTCAAACCAATCAGTATCAGAAATGAAGCGTCTCGAGATAGGATGATAAACTCGTCCTTTGGGAACCATTCAAACATCCACTGAATCTGGTCCTCGGTCAAACTCCCCAGTAATGCAGCCCATCCTTCGGCATTTTTCGGCTGAGCCAACATATCTAGGATATAGTTCATCCGCTTTGGGTGATGGAAAGCGATATGGTCATCCCAGATTCTCCGATGGATGTCTTGTCGGTAGTCACCCCTTTGCAGATGTTCAGTGAGCCAAAGTTGAAGTAATAAGTTGCAACCTTCGAAATGCTTTACTTCTTGTTGAAACATTTCTAAGGCTCGGTATGTGTCTGCAATGATCATAGGCAAAATGCTGAAGTCATGCCCGTCGATCCCTTCCATTAAAGTCTTAGTGACCATGGCCAACCTAGTGTGGATCCTCTCCTTCTTTGTCAGGAACACCATTAAACTCAAAAAATAGACCATGAAAGCAAACACTCGGCGATGGTTGTGCCCTAGAGAAGTGAGGGTGAACTCGTCCTGATAGGTGCGGTATGATTTGCTATGACCGAACCTTTCGTACAAGTAATAAAAAGGGATGTACGAATCCTTTAAACACACCAAGTACAGATTTTTCTTTATACCCAACATTTTGAGAAAACCCCGGCCTGTGCGGTTCTCAAGCATCAACAACCCTGGAGATTCCCAAGCAAAACCGGCCAAACCTCCTATTTCTTCCAGCAGGGGTGTCATTTCATTATTTCCGAAGTAGAATACCGACCGCTCACAATCCCAGAATAAGGTAGCAGCCTCTATCATCATTTTGTTAGGCTGAATATCCAAAAGAGAGGGCAGGTTGCCCAAGTGTTTTCTGCCGAGAGTTTGGAGTGAAGATCTTCCCACCAGTTCAGCAATTTGGGGTGGATATTGGTGACCATGTCGAATTTAGGGATTTCATGCCTCATTTTCTGCAAAGCGAACATGGTTAGGCCCTTACCCCCACCGGACTCGACTATTTAACATCAATGATTAGCAAAGAGCATTTAGTTCTCCAAATAAATGCACAGAACGTAAGGGTGTCTGTTCGGGTTCCCGGGAAACCCAATGGACTTTGGACTAGGCTATCTTAAAGGCTATTATGTGGACAACACGTTAGCCTGGCTCGGTTTGACCATGATGCATGCAATATTTCAACAGAGTAAGGTTTCTATGGGGGTTTTAGACTGGTACCCTTGAGCGGGAAACTCAAGGGGGAAGGCACGGAAGTGTCGACAGCACCGCTGATCGACTAGTTTTACCGCAAATACGCCTTTCCGAATTTAGGGGGTAGTAATACAGGAATAGCGCAGCCACTCATTCTAAGCATTGATAAAGGATTTTGTTGGCACGAGTAGAATATGAATGCGGAGCATGATATGCAATGAATAATATTTGAACAAGTAGGTAGGTATTTTCACATTGAGGGAAGCGGTAAAGGAGGGAAATACAGCAGTTATAATTGAAAGCAATTACAAAGAAAACATGGAGATATGTCATTTTCGTTTAGGCAAAATAAATACTTTGCGAAATTAAACAGTTAATAGCATATAGCGGGGAATGGGAAAGGGTGCAAGCATTTAACAAAATTAAAGGTCCAAATTCACAAAGCAACTTGTAATGGTAAAATCATAGGGAATATCTCCAGCAGAGTCGCCATGTTGTCGCGCCCCCCTTTTTCCTCCCACGGGGTAGGTATGCGGAGATCGGGTTTCATGACATTCTGGATAACTCCTTAAAGGAAAAGGTTTAAGGAAGAGTCGCCACCTAACGATTTTAGTAGAATAACTAACTCATAAACTAGTTTGCATTACCAGAGATTGGGTAAGGGCTTGAAGTTATCCTAAGGGGAAGGTGTTAGGCACCCCTCAAGATCCACAACTGTGGGTCCCAGCCAAGTAGTTTTGTGAATTTGGACGGTAAACAAATAGCAAACAAGGCACATGTAAGAGGGGATTTCAAACAAGTATAAAATCTTTATTAAAGGTTTTGGAAAAAAACATTAGGGTAAAATATTTGAGAGAATTATCCTAGGTTTGAAGTAATACGGATCACATCAATGCAATACCCGATAGTCAGAGCTACACGTGATATTAGCGCACCGGTCATCATATCCATATTATACCCTTTCCACCTCGCAAAGGCATTTAGAAACGCATGTGTTGGTCACGAAAGCTTATTGCGTGCCATTACCCATCTCATTCTATAAGTCCCGGAGGGTGTTTAGGACTGCTAATCCTAAAAGGTGAGTACTGGGATGAACACCTAGGTTTCAAAGTTAAAATTCTAAGCGACAGATAAAACAATTAGGACTTGCACGTAAGGGATTCACATAAACAGTTAAAGGGGCTCATACATCCCTCCACAAATAAACACATAAGAGGGCACGTCTCAAACACACTAAAGGTCTCAAAGTCAGAACTTAAAACAGGAAGTTTGAGTATGAAAATAGTAGGTTTCAATGAGTTTTAGCAAAGGGAATGAATGATTTGAAGACTCAATAATTTGAAGGCAAAGCAGGATTTTTAAAAAATAAGCAGAGTGATTTACATAAGGGAGTGGCTGATTTTGGAAATCTAGTAGTTCAAAACAGAGTAGGGGTCAGCAGTTTAAATGAATTTTAGTAAAAGGGGAGTGAGTGAATAATTTTAGAAACCAATAGTTTGAAAGAAGAGCAGGGATTTAAATAAACAGAAGGATTTGGTACGTATTTCAGAAAAAGGGTAAATGTTTTGAAAATCCAGCAGTTCATAAGCAAAGCATGAGTTGAGGGTAGTAACAAACAATAAAGTTCTAAGGAGTTTCGGAAAATGGGGGATTGGTTTTGAAGACCATGTTGATACAGGCAATACATAAAACAATTGATTTTGGTTTTAATAAGTATTAGGCCTAAGGTTTGCCTAGGCGTCCGAATAGGTATACTGACTATTCATTTTACAAAATAAGTGGAAATGAAAGTCTTTAAACTTGATTTTAAAAGACATGTGGTGAGAACAAAAATCCTATGGGTATGGTATCTGAGCACGCAGATAGAATATTAAGCATGAAACCGGTTTTAATTAAAATGCAGAAAAATAACTTTCCAACCATTGAACATATTTCAGCGAGGTTATCAGATACACATGCAATACAAGGGCGTGATTAAACCTAGTACGTGCCTTTCTAGATGTTCAGCAGAGTACTTAACATAAAAACGTGAGATAGACATGCTAAAAGTAGATACTAGGGTAACATGGTATCTAATGCACACATAGATACTTGACTGTTATTATGAAACCTATGACATGATTTCTAGATGTGGTAATTGTGAAAATGCAGAGGCAATAACATTACAACAACTGCCCTTATAGTTATTTAACTATGAACATGATTTTTAAGATAAACATGAGTATGGTAGAGATGCTGAAGTAAACAACCTAAACATGGCTTCTAATGCATGGCAAGCATGTCCTAAGAATGATACTATTGCACACATAGGTGAAGTAAATCCTATAATCATGATTTCTACCCATAGTATATCAAACATGCATAGTCCCCTCACATATTCACTATCCCGCCCCAAGTGGTTATTTACAGATTATTACAAACCCAGGATAATAAATTACATTATTGAAAGGAAAATAAGAAGCTACTTCTATAGGGAGCCTTCAATCAGGCCCATATCTTCCAACCTCAATCCTTTCGAGTTTCACAGCCTTTCATAGTCCGGGTGCGTCAAAGTTCCCTAAGGCCCTCGTGGGTCCCTGGCCAATGCTTGCACCCAGACAATATTACCAAGCCTTTAATCATGTGTAGTGTGGAAGTACCACCCTCAGTGTGTCAAAGTTCAGAGGGAACTCACGAGGTTCCCTAAGAAATGATCACACTGAGGGGATGGAACCTAAGTTTCTAGGAATAGTGTCAAGTGCCAGAAGTGAGTTTGAAAAATAGAAGAGTTTGAAATAGAGTTCATAAACCAAGGAGTCAGTTTGAAAAAAAAAGTTTCTTTTTTAGAGGAGACAGGTAAGTACTAGTCTAGAATAACATTTCAAGTACACACAGAATCACAACAATTTCAGATACTACAAGCAGGGATCAATGTGAGTGGGGACATGTAGAACATATTACTGTAACAATTCAAATAAGGATTTAGGAATGGTTTGGACATGCTCAGAGATTGCTTACTCTGGCATAGCCATAAACCAGCCATAAAGGAGTCACATAGAGAGGGTCAGGGGATTGAGGTATAACACAATTGTGAAAGCAATTAATAGATATGCCCAAAACACACATGACAAGGGCATAATAACATGCTGAGTGTATTCTAATTACATGTTTCACAGAAGAACCATAAGTAGAAACAGATTAAGAACAATAAGAATTGAAACAAGTAGAAAATCATGTTGTTGGTGAAACGTTAAAATTAAAAGTAGGACATACCAGTGAAAAGGAAACAAGAAGAATGAAAGATCAAGAGAAAGGGCACAATGGTTAGCCTTGGCTTATAGCCGGCTAATAGTAATCAAGAACAAAACACTAAAATAATAGAGCATAGAGCTTTAATGTGAGAAAAAGTTCTTAATCAAAAGTCTGTCTCTGTGTTTGTGAAAAACTAAGGCTTTTGATAGTTGAAAAACGAGTAGCAAAGTATGGTAAGAATCACAATGGCATGGTAATAAAAGAAGTCAGAATCAATCAGTGTGAAAATTAAGACACAGTTCCCTTAAGTCAAGGGATTTAAAAACTCAAACGGTAAGACATATAGCATATAAGGTAAAATAAAGTCAGCACAAGACTAAATAAGGAAAGGATCAAAGTTTATTAAGTACAGAGTAAACAATCAAGGCTAAGTTAAAAAAATATTCTAATTAAGGAAATAGACAATAAGAATAAAGTACCACAGGCGAATCAGTTAATTTTGAATAGAGATTAAGGGTTTAAAGGAAAATCTGTCAATCAAACCCCAAAATATGGAATCCAGAATCAATCAAAGAAGGAGTCACAATTCTATATTCATCATATAAATAGACAAGAATGACCAGACATAGTGAGCAAGCAGGTTAAACAAGTGCTAGTAGAAAGATGCAAGTCTGAACAATCGACATAGACATAAGCACATAGTGGTGGTATAAGTTAAGCTGATAGGACTCAGTAAACATGTTTGAGGCAGATAACCACAGAAACTTAAGCAAAGAGAAACGAGCAGTCATGCCAATATACAGAACCAAACATAGAAGTCTAGATAAAATTAGGGTTTTTAACACAAGCAAGATAAAAGACAGTAAAATCACATAATCATCATGATATACATAGAACAGACTTAAATTCAAGGAGAAACTCAGTTTAAAACAAGCAGAAAAAGGTTCTGAGAAACCCTTGTTTTAAAAAGGAAGTAAAAACGTTTAAAAGTTGAAAAATTCTTAAAGAATGAGTCAAGAACAATGTAAAACATAAATAAATAGGCTCGAATCGTTAACAATACAAGAAATTTGAGAGGTTTAGGCAAAAAATTAGGGTTTCAGGGAGAATCAGAGATAACCGGAGAACCTGCCTTGAAACTCAAAGATCGTGGTGGATATGGCGTGGTCGTGTCCAAAACCCCACTGGAGAGGCCGGAAACAAACAAAGCAGGAGCCCCAGGTGCAAGTCGGTAGGGCCCAGACCCTCGAGGGCTTTAGAGATGAAGGAGGAGACATCATGGAGGCTTGTAGTCGAAAGGATGGTGGTCGGAGATGGCCGGAGGAAGGCAGAGGAGCTTTATCGGAGACGGAGAGACAGAAGTCTCTAGAGACTTAGAGAGAGAAAGAGATGGGAGATAGAGAGATGAAGGGCCTCGACAGAAATTAGGGGTTGGTGAGGGGGGTCGCTTGAATTAATTAAGGTAAGGAAAATCTGGGCCGTTGATCTATGTTGATCAATGGCTCAGATTGATTCGGGATTGGTCCGGGTATGGAATTGGGTTTGGGCTGTCGACACCTCCTCACCCTGGCCTCCACTACTCTCTCCCAAACCTTCACAGTGTGACTTAATAACTTGATATCCCTATAATTGTTGCAATTTTGGATATCACCCTTGTTCTTGTAAATCGGGACCATCGTACTCCACCTCAATTCTTCGGGCATCTTCTTTGCCTTAAAAATAACATTAAACAACCTAGTGAGCCACTCCAAACCTGCCCGCCCCGCGCTCTTCATGAATTCCATCGGGATTTTTTCTGGCCCCATGGCTCTTCCCCTGCACATCTTATGCATCACTCCTTTCACCTCCTCTACCGTAATCCGCCTACAGTACCCAAAATCCGGCCGACGCTCGGAGTGCTCCAACTTACCCAACACAATGCGTTTATCCCCCTCCTCATTCAACAATTTATGGAAGTATGTTTGCCATCTTCTCTTTATGAGTGCCTCGTCCATCCACACTTTACCATCCTCGTCCTTGATGCACTTGACTTGGTGTAAGTCACGGGCTCTCCTCTCACTCACCTTGGCCAACCGGTACAACCTCTTGTCCCCACTGTTGCCCTCGAGCTCCTCGTACAACCGGGAAAATACTGCGTTCTTAGCCATCGTAACTGCTAGCTTTGCCTCTTTCTTTGCCTTTATGTAACACTCCCGATATGTCCTTTTTTCCTCCTTGTTTGTACTCTCTACTAGCTTCAAATAAGCTGCTTTCTTAGCTTCCACTTTACCTTGAACCTCTCCATTCCACCACCATTCCCTTTTATGACCCCCAGGAGAACCCTTCGTGACCCCTAAGACCTCTCTAGCAGCTACCATAATGCAATCCGCAGTCATGGACCACATACTAGACGCGTCCCCCATACTCATCCAGGCCCTCATAGCCAACAACTTCTCCCCTAACTCCTGAGCTTTCTCCTTGGTGAAGTTACCCCACTTGATCTTAGGTTGCCTGCACCCCGCCCGCTTCCTCCTACTCCTCTTGATCTCTAAGTCTATAACTAGGAGCCTATGTAGAGTCATGAGGTTCTCACTTGGGATAACTGTGATGACCCAAAATGTCATCCCGTGTGATTTTAGCTAAATTAGTGTCCCGAGGTCATGAAAGCCTCCTTTTCTCTCACCTCAATGTGCGTGCGTAGGCCGGGAAGCCGTTATGTGGAAAATTGATAAAATGATGTTTTCATAATAATTATTTGAATAAAGTTGACTTAGGTCAACATTTTTGGTAAACGGACCCGGACACATGATTTGATGGTCCGGAGGGTCCGTAGGAAAATATGGGACTTGGGCGTATGCTCGGAATCGAATTCCGAGGTCCCAAGTCCGAGAAATGAATTTTTAAAGAAAATTGTTTTCTGAAAAATATAAAGGCTTTTGAAAATGAAATTTGATGTGAAACCTGGGTTATCGGGCCCGTATTTTGGTTCTGGAGCCCATAACAGGTTCAATATGTTTTATATGATTTATCTGTGAATTTGGTAAGAGGCGGACTTAGTTTGACGTGATTCAGACTAAAAATGGAAAGTTTGAGGTTTAAGAAGTTTTGAAATTTTTTATAGATTTTGTGGTTTAACTCGTTGTTTTTATGCTAATTTGGTGATGTTATTGCTCGATTAAGCCCATGGTATATTTTTAGGTTGTGTGTATAATTGGTTTTGAGCCCAGAGGGCTCGGGTGAGTTTCGGGTAGGTGTCGGAGTGCAAAAACTTAGGAAATTTCTGGTGTTGCTACAAAATCTGGTGTCCAGTTATTCCTTCTCCGCGATCGCGGTGCTTTGCATGCGATCGCGATGAGTCAGTTGGGGAGGGGAGTAAATAACTTTACGCAAAGGGAGGGCCTCAGTCGCGATCGCGGAGCTTGGGGCAGTGCTCTACGCGATCGCGGAGGGCCACACGCGAACGCATAGTGCAAATTATGGGCTGGGGGCTGGGTACTATTTTATTCTCTGCGAACGCGGGCCCTGATCCACGGTTGCGATATTCCATTTCAGTAAGCCCCGCGATGCACCCTTTTCTTCGCGATCGCGTAGGTCTAAGTCCTGTACTCTCCGCGATCGCAAGAGACCTGTCGCGATCGCGAAGGTCAATTTCGCCCAGTTATTAAAAAGTCAAAAAACAGAATGTTTCATACGGATTTTATAATTTTGCATACCCTTCTTCTTCTCCACACCTACTTTGGGCATTTTTGAAGGACTTAATCACCATAGCCTCTTAGATACGATTGTTTCGGAGTCGGATTCGAGAGGTAAAGCGGTGCTAGAGGCTTGATTGGATTCTTGGAGCCGAGGTAATTGTGTGGCCTAACCTTAGCTTGAGGGAATAGGTATTGAGTCTTATCTCCTATGTGATATTCCATGTCCAACATATAGGTGAGGTGACGAGTACTTATATGTTGTGGTCAAGCATGCCCGTGAGTCGAATTTCGTGATATATGTGATTTCTGTTGATATTCTCCGTGTTATTAAATAATTGTCATTTTGGAAGTTATGTGCCTGAAGGTAATTCATGACGTAGAATGTTACTGATTATTTGTTCGTTTGAGAATTATTTGTTCAGTTGTACTTCTGACTGAGAATGGTTGTAGCTTTGTTCCTTGCCGGGACGGTAGAATTATTGTTGGACATTGCAGTGCATTTAAGTATTCTTATTGTTGAATTTTCCTATCAAATTGTTGCTTTTATATATGTTATGCACGAGGGGACATTCCGTTCCGAGTGTTTATTTATTTATTTATTGCATGAGGGGACATTCTATGCCGAGTGATTATTTATTTATACACGAGGTGACATTCCGTGCCGAATGATTATTTATTTATGCACGAGGGGACATTCCGTGCCAAGTGATTTGTGAGGTTATAGCATGAGGGGACATGCCGTGCCGAGTGTTTTGTGAGGTAATAGCGCGAGGGGTCATGCCGTGTCGTTCTGTTTATTTATTTTCTCAGAGTTGTTAATTCCTGCTGCTATTTATACATTTCAGTTGTCATCTTGTGTTGTCATTTAAATGAATTGTTGCCTCTTTTCCCGAGCATGTTAGCCCCACTTTTGTGCTTATCTGTTATTTCTTGTCATTACTTCTTTATTATATTGTTGAACTGTACAGGTATTCGTTATTTGTCGTGTCCTAACCTCGTCACTACTTTGTCGAGGTTAGGCTCGGCACTTACTTAGTACATGGGGTCGGTTGTACTGATGCTACACCTGCACTTCTTTATGTTGTGCAGATTACAGCGCCGGACCCAGTGGACATTGAGCAGGGGAGTATCCTTCAGTCCATGGCGACACCGAGGTAGACCTGCAGGCGTCCACAGGCCTTGGCGTCACCATCTATTTCTTCCCTTCTGTCTTATCTTATATTTCTACACAGTTGTACCTGTTTATTTCAGACTCTTGTTTTTAGTAATCTTAGACTGCCTGTGAGATTGTGAAACAAATTCTAGGGGAGTTATGTACGGAATTTCGTAAGGTTAATTATTTAAGTTGTTACATTCTTAGCTTCCGCATCTGTTATTCATTTGTTCATGTTTATTGTTTTGTTTAGATGTCATTAAGAAAGAAATAAGTAAATTTGACCAAAAATATTGGCTTGTCTAGCGGGTTCAACGTTAGATGCCATCCCGGCCTGAATGGTGGGATTTCGGGTCGTGACAATGACCTTGCTGTGTGTGCACAAACTCTTATCGCATTTCCTATAGAGAAGGTAATTAATCTGAGTCTTGCCCATTGAATTTCGAAAAGTGACCAGGTGCTCTTCCCTCTTCGGGAAACTCAAGTTAGATATAACCAAATCAAAAGATTTATCAAACTCCAACAGTGAATTACCTCCCTCGTTCCTATCCCCTAAACCGTACCCGCCATGCAAATCATCATAACCCCTAGAACTAGCCCCAATATGACCATTGAAATCTCTGCCAATGAACAACTTCTCTGTGTGCGGGATACTACGCACCATCTCGTCCAAATCATCCCAAAATTGCTTCTTGACCTCCTAGTTCAAACCTATTTGAAAAGCGTATGCACTGATCACATTTACAGTAAACCCACCAACTACTAACTTAATACTCATCAACCTATTATTTACCCTCCTAACCTCAACCACGAGCTCCTTGAGGCTTAAAATACCTATCCCATTCTTTCCCTCAGCGCTCCCTGAGTACCATAGTTTAAACCCGTCTACATCTCGTGCCTTAGTACCCTTCCATCTAGTCTCCTGAACACATGCTATGTTGATCTTTCTCTTCTGAAGAATCTTAGATAACTCTATATACTTCCCCGTCAACGTCCCAAATGTTCCAAGACCCAATTCTCAACCTAGAGGCTTTCTTACCCCCTTTCCCACCCTTGGACCCCAGCCCCAGCCCCACCCGAGGACATGACCCTACTCTCACATCGTTCACTACCGCCACTATAAGCAAAAGGAATTAGGTAAACACTATCTCTAAGAACCAAAAATTGGAATGAAGGATTACAAGCTACACACCCGAGAGCTAAAAACAACTCAAAGGAGTGATTACAAGAACATAAACGCAAGCAGGCACTAGAATAATGAATCTACCACGTCTACGAAACTACCCCTATGCAAACACAGAACTAAAATGAATAGATGAAACCTTAAGCTTAAAACACTAATAGAAAAGATAGAACAATCAATTAATCCAATCAAAATTGCCGGCAAGGAAACAATAAATAGATATGTGCAAATAAAATTCAAGAAAGATGGAACATGGATCACAGTCAGGATGTCCGAATGCGCTTCTAATTCCACTGGCTGGTGCTGCTCCGATGGATGCCGAAAAGTTTGGTGCTCCGACGAACTTTCAATTGAAAAATCGATAAATCTCCAGAAGATATAACGAATTTTGCCGGAAAATCAATCCACTCAACAACAATTCGTCAATTGCTAATAATAATTCCAACAAGTCACATTACAATATTTTTAGCAACGACGATTGCCGACCCAACAGCGAAATATCCAATGCAATATTAGGTACTATGCAAGTTCGAACTTCTATCAGATCTGCTATGAATCTTGTTCGAATAGCTTTGATCAATGCCTCAACGTAAAACATCCCAATGTAGAGTTTCCAGATTTCTGTTTATTATGAACTTCTCATTCTTATCCCAACTATTTTTAATTATCTCAATTTGCGTGCGAAGTCCGGGCATGAATCCGAAAAGCCTTTAAGTGAGAATATAAGAAATAATAATTTTTAGATTTAAAATTAATTTTTGGTTGGCTTTGGTCAGTGTTTTGAGTAAACGGACCCGGACCTGTGTTCCGACCGTCCCAGGAGGTCTGAAATAAAATATGGGACTTGGGCGTATACCCGGAAGTGAATTCCGAGGTCCCTAGCTTTAGAAATCAATTTTTGAAGAAAATTGTTATACTTGATTTTAAATGAAATAAAAAATGAAATAATGTTTGAACTCTTTGGTATCGGGCCCGTATTTTGGTTCCAGTGCCCAGTACATGTTTGTTATAATGTTTAAGTCCTATCTGTGAAAGTTGGTGGAAATCAAAGTTCATTTGACGTGATTCGGACGTCTGGTTGAGAAAATAGTGAATTTGAAGTATTCTTGAAAAATTCAGGGGTTTTAACGCTAAATTCGTAGTTTTAGGTGTTATTTTTGTGATTTGATCGCACGAGAAAGTCTATATTATATTTTTAGACTCGCGTGCATGTATGGTGCAGAGCCCCGAGGGCTCGGGTAAGTTTTGGATAGACTACGGGATGTTTAGGACTTATAAACTTCTGTTGTTTTGCTGCTACGTGCACTGGTGCATTCTTCTCCGTGATCGCAAAGAGTAAATGTATTAGGGGTCATTTTGTTCTTCGCGAACGCGAATTCCTTGACGCGAATGCAAAGCAATGGGGGGCGTACCTTTCGCGAACGTGGGCAGACTTACGCGAACGCGATGACTTATGGGCGTGGGGGAGGGGGGTCGGCACAGAAAAAGGGAGAAAGGGGCTAGGAAAAACACTGAAACAGAACGAAACGAGAGAGGGGGGATCTGGAAAAAATCAAAAGAAGAAAAGGGGCGTCTCCTTTCTTCTGAGAAAAACAGAACCAACAGCTTCTTTCAAATACAAAAAAATAAATAGAAATAAGATAGATCTAGAAAAGAAACGCAAGGGAGGCTGGAAAATCACGGAAAACAATGCTGAAAAACATAAAGGGGAGAACACTAAACACCTCTGTTTTCTTCCATCAAAATAATTGTTACTTCGTCCACTTTCTCCTCCAAAAACTCCACCTCACAATTACCATTAAAACACAGCAAAACCTCTAAATAATAACCTCAAAACTCAGCCGAAACAGTCCCGAAAATCAGCTCCAAAATTACCCCTAAATAACCATCGAAGTAACCTCAAGTTCCATCAAAAAGCCATGAAAATCAGCCCTAAACTACAGCAGAAAACGACTTGAAAAATTGCTCCAAAAATTAGCTAAAAAACTGCCCAGAAACAGCCATTAAACCCACTTCAATAACCCACAAACTAGCCCCAAAACCCAACGAAAATCACCCCGAAATCGCAGCAAAACCACCTGCGGAAACACCCCAAAATCCGCCCCGATAACCACCTTAAAACCACCCAATAATCACTGGTAGGTTCAACCAAAAACCTTCAACGAAATAGCAATGAAACAACCACAAAACTACCAAGAAAATGGCCTTTTCAGCTAGTGCTTCGAGTTAAAAATAATCATAGTTGGGTTCATTGACGTTAGACATTCGAGGCTCCGACGTGAGGTAAAGGTCGAAGATCGTCTTTGTTCACAATCCGTTTCCAAATATAAAGAAAGTTTACTACAAAGATTCGAGTGGGTTGGAGGTGAATTCGAAAGGAAAAACTGTAATTGAGCAGTGAGTGGCCTGCGAAATTGAGGTAAGTGTTTGGTCTAACTTTGACATGAGGGATTAGGAATCCCCGACTTAAATGCTATGTGAAATTCCATGTGTGTGGTGTATAAGTGAGGTGACGAGTACCTATGCGCCACAAAATTATCTGTTTGACATATTCCCTTACATGTTTCCAATTTATTTTATTATTGTCTTAATTGCTTCATGATTATTGATGCCTCAATGTCTACTTGTTTTGTTTACTTGTTGGTTAGATATTGTTTCACTTATTTGAAAATATTAATTTTTCCTTTGTTTTATTATGGTACATTAATAGTTGAGCTGGTTGTTAGTGTTTCATGATCCATTTCGGTTGCTTTCGCTGTCTAGTAATAATTGGTGAAGTTTCTTAATTGTACAACTTTCCGTTACGTTATTTGAGATATAAATGTTGTGAAGGATTTTGATCTAAATTGTGAACTCTTTATTATAAAATATAAAATGTGACTGTTTGGTGGGAGCGGGTTGCACACTGCAACAAGGAGGAATAAGGGTAGACAGGTGGGACCGGGTTGCACGCCGCAACCGGAGGAATAAGGGTAATATATATATTGAGGAGCAATAAGGGTGGATATGTGGGATCAGGTTACACACCGCAACAAGGAGTAATAAGGGAGAATATTCATGTTTTACTGGTTATATGATAAATATTGGGATACTTACTATTTTATTTTGTTGTTCCCATATTCTGCCTTTACCGTTATTTAAATTGTAACTTGGAAATTTTCGTAAGGATTGATTATAAATGAGATCTCGAAAGATAGCTGAGTTAGTTAATTATTTACTGCAAGATATTGTTTATTTAGTTTAGTATTTCCTTCCTGCTTTATTAAACATTGTATACAGGTTATATTAGAAAAGCCCCGCCATAGCCTCGTCACTACCTCGTCGAGGTTAGGTTCGGC
This sequence comes from Nicotiana undulata, assembly GCA_005239495.1. Classification (NCBI taxonomy): domain Eukaryota; kingdom Viridiplantae; phylum Streptophyta; class Magnoliopsida; order Solanales; family Solanaceae; genus Nicotiana; species Nicotiana undulata. The sequence continues at coordinate 65,288 of ML274612.1, read as the reverse complement.
ACTTACCCGTACATGGGGTTGGTTGTACTGATACTTCACTATGCACTTCTTGTGGAACCAGGTTCCGGTCAGAGTTGAATTTTGAGCAGTAGCTGATTATTCGCACGGAGACACGAGGTAGATATGCTGGCGTCCACAGATTCCTGGAGTCTTCTCCAAATTAGTTATTTACTGTTTTATTTAATTCAAAACAGTAATATATTTTCTTGAGCAAAATACTTGTAGTAAATTCTTAGTAGTTTGTGAATTGTGACTCCAAACCCCGGGTAGCTTGATATTTTCATTAGTTTCGTGGTTTCGTTTCATTAATTCGTACACTATTCTTGATAACATTTATTGGATAGTATTAGATTTCACATCATTTTAAACTGCTTACCTATATTTAAAAAAACTTTTAAAAGAAAACGGTTAGCTAAATTCTAACATTGGCTTGCCTAGAAAGTATGGTGTTAGGCACCATCACAATCCCGAGTGTTGTGAATTTGGATCGTGACAAATTGGAAACGGCGGCGATTAGGGTTCTTCAGAGAAAAGGGGAATGTTATGGGGATTTTAGGGGCAACAGACTAGTAGAAATTTGATAGGGTTTTTGGGTGATGAAGATATAAAGAGACGGGTACGTTTTTTATGGGTCGTTGATCATTTGAGATCAACGGCCAGGATCAAAGGGGAAGCGGGGCGAGTTATTTGAATGGGGTACCGACCGTGTTAGAGAATTAGAGGGGATCTGGTTTGGGCTGGGGCGTTTATTGGGCTAAGGTGGGGCTGGGCTGCCAAATAGGTCAGAAAATGGTGTGGTTTAGACCAGCTTTAAAAACTAAAGAAACTAAAAGAAATAAAATTAATAAAAATATCTAAATAAGTGTAAAAAATATTATTTAAACAAATATTATTTTAAAATAATAGCTGAAAGTTGTAAACATATAATTTTGACCCTATTAAAATAATGCACGCAACTAATTGTAAAGTATAGACTATTACTGCAAAAATGTGTAAAATAGTTAAAAATGCAAATTAAACTATAAAATGAAATAAAATATTGTACCATATATGTGGTCATAAATAATAAATTTGGGTGATTAAATCATCACAAAATAATTTAAAGGTGTAATTAATTGATATTCAGGTAATTTAATTGAAAAAAAATCAATTTTAAAGCTTTAAAAAATTATGAATGATTATTAAAAAAACTTATATAACTCTTAATGATGTAAAACAGATGTTTTGAAAGTATATATACTATTTGAAAAAATATGAGGGAAAATTTGGATATCAACAACTGCCCTCTTTACCCAGAAATGATGAAAGAGTTGTCGGATAAAGAAAATGATGACCAATTTTGTCTGAAGTGAGTGAGGAATGATGTGTTTTGAAAAAATGGGGGCCGAAACCTGGTTCTTGAGTTGCCAACATATCCCCGGTGTTACGAAAATCAGGCCATGTGTAGTTCATGATCCAATAGTGAACTAAGCCGATGAAGTTGTTATAAGAGTGGTCGTACGTTTCAAAAATGATCTTTTGGGCAGGATAGATGGGTAAGTAACGAATAATTTAAGGTGGAGCCATGAATGCGAAGTGAAAATTACATATCTACGAGGAAAATATTCGAATGGATATAGAACAAAAGGTAATCAATTGTTGATCATCGGTTACATTTTGAAGTGATGGAAGTATGTGAACGTTGTGAACGTAAATCAGAGCGAGAATTGATCTTGTTTGTAGAACGGTTCCCCCCCCCCCCCCACCCCTTAATAGACACCAAAAAAAAAATCACCCGACCACAAAG
>ML274612.1:0-63463 GCA_005239495.1 Nicotiana undulata | reverse complement strand
CCCCCCCCCCCCCCAAGTTAAATGCAAAATATAAAACACTATGCACGCGAATATATAGGGTTATTTCGTAATTTAAACATGATACAAATTCCCTTTGGACTATGAGGGTTGTCTTCAGACGATAAGGGTGATGTTCTTAGACCATGACGTCCTGGTCTATGAAGCGTACGATAAGGGATTCGTAGGCCATAAAATGGTATCCTCGTTCCATGAATATTGTGCCTCTAGGCTATGATTCCTTTGAATAATGATATGCAATTTTGAGAGATTATCCACCCATGGCATGATGTTTTTGGGCTATGAGGATGATGCCTTCAGCCTATGACGCGTTCCGACAATATGGTGATGTTTCAGCCATGAGATGCAAATATGCGGCAATATCAATCATTTGATAGAGGGAACAGGTAATGCCTAGTCATATGCGAGCACGAGACGAGACACTGTTTAGTCTTGTATGAAGCGAGGGAAGTGCTTAGCCCGATGCAAGGAGAAGAGACAATGTTTAGTCTCATGCAAGGATAAGAAATTCCTACCCTTATGCAACAATGGAGGCAATGCTTAGCCTCGTGCAATGAATGAGGACAATGTTTAGTCCAATGCAAGGAAATGCAATGGTTAGCCTTATGAAATGATGAGGGTAGTATTTAGACCTATGCAAGGAGTGGAGACAGTGCTTAGTCTCTGGCAAGGAAACCAATTCTTAGCCATATGCAATAATAGAGGAAATGCTTAGCCTTATGCAAGGAATAGGGTCAGTGTTTAGTCTCATGCAAAGAAAGGCGGTGCTTAGCCTTATGCAATGTGGAGACAGTGCTTAGTGTCATGCAATGAATGAAGACAATGCTTAGTCTCATGCAAAGAAAGGAAGTGCTTAGCCTTATGCAATGTGGAGACAATGCTTAGTCTTATGCAAAGAATGGAGACAGTGCTTAGTCTCATGCAAAGAAAGGTAGTGCTTAGCCTTATGCAATGTGGAGACAACATTTAGTCTTATGCAAAGAAAGGCAGTGCTTACCCTTATGCCATATGGAGACAGTTATTAGTATCATGCAAAGAAAGGCAGTGCTTAGCCTTTTCCATTATGGAGTCAGTGCTTAGTCTCAAGCAAAGAGAGGTAGTGCTTAGCCTTATGCAATGCGAAGATAGTGTTTAGTCTGATGCAAAGGAAGGCACTGCTTATCCTTATGCGATGATGAGGGAAATGCTTAGCCCTATGCAAGAAAAACAATGACTAACTGCAAGAAAGTAAAGCATTTATTAGCTTGATGTATTTGAATTTGGCGATTTTTGTTGGTGTGAAGATAGCGATCTGGCTGTGTGTATGCATTTGCAGATGTTCTTGTTCTGTTCATTGTGCCTGCATCCAAGGAAATGGTTGTGAATTTTGCGGGGGTGAAGGTTGGTCCATGCTCTCGATTCCTTGCTTCGCTATTGCTTTTTTTCTAGAGGCCTTGCTTGACTAGCCCCGAGTAATGTCTGGCTGCTGTAGAAACAAAGTTTTCGATAAACATGCATTTGATAAACTATTTATGAAAATGCAGTTGTTTGAAATATCAGAGCAAATAATTTGTTGGATTGATGATTGTGACACACTTTTTAGACATTAGAACCTCCTTACTCGCATTTTTGATGATCGTCCTCAAAATTCTGCTCTAGTTCAAATACATACTTCTGGCGGTATATTCCTTGGCGGTTCCAAACATGGTGAGATCGGGGAAACGAGAATTCTTGCCCCAGTTTCTGACCATAGGGGAATGAAGATTTTATTATGATGTGACCAAACTCACAGGGATGCCTACGTATCCCCTCTTAAAAATGAATAAGGTCAAGTGTAGTTCAGATACATCAAATAGAAAGTGCATACAAAATCTTAAACATAGTATCTCTTTACTGCGTGCGAATTGATAGGTTTTGGCCAAATCTCTCCATCTATTTCTGCAAGTATAAATTCTCCTCCTGTCAGTACTCGATGAACCATGTAAGGGCCTTGCCAGTTGGGTGACAATTTCCCTTTTTGCTTCATCCTGATGTGGGAAGATCTAGGTCAGCACCAATTGCCCCTATGTGAATTGCCTCGCCCTGACCTTTTTGTTGAATAATCTTGCCATTCTATTATGGTAGAGTTGACCGTAACATATTGTGTTCATTATTTTTCCAACAATGAGAGCTAGTTTTTCATACCGGCTCCATATCCATTCTGCGTCGCTGAGCTCGGCTTCTTGTATGATTTCCACTTCGACGGGGATAACAGTTTCAGTACCAAGACCAGTAGATAAGGGGTTTCCATAGTTGTGGTACGAACTCTGGTGTGATACCCGAGTAAAGAAAATAGTAGCTTCTCGTGCCATTGTTTGTAACTATCTACCATTTTCCTCAATATCTTCTTGAAGTTCTTGTTGGCGACTTCTACGACTCTGTTCTTTTGTGGCATGTATGCGATAGAGTTTCTATTATTGATCTTGAATGCATCGCACATGGCTTTCATCAAGTCGTTGTTGATATTGACGACATTGTCAGTAATTATTGACTCAGGTACTCCAAATCAACAAACGATGTGGTCTCGAACAAAATCTACTACAACCTTATAGGATGCTACTTCAACCCATTTTGTGAAGTAGTTCATAGCCACTTAGATGAACCTATGTCTGTTTTAAGCATCATATTCGGTCGGTCCAATAACATACATACCCCAAGCAGAGAAAGGCCAGGGAGAACTCGTTGCATTGAGTTCGTTTGCCGGTACTTGAATCATGTCAACATGTATCTGGCAGTGGTGAGATATATGCAGTAAGTTTTCACAGTCATCCAAAAATAGCCTGCTCTTAATATCTTCTTGGCCAAAACGAAATAGTTTATGTGGCGTCTGCAAGTTCCGACATGTATTTCCTCGAGAATTCTAGATGCCTCCTTGGCATTAATGCATCATAACAAACCCATATCAGGAGTCCTTCTATACAGAATTCCTCCACTTTGAAAGAAATGGTTGGCCAATCTTCAAAGCATGCACTTCTGAGTATGGGTAGTGTGCTCTAGATATTCTCCTTTTTCCAAGTATTCCTTGATGTCGTCTAACCACGAAATTTCCGTCAATCAGTTCTTCAACATGAGCATAGTAAGCTGGCTACTTATGAATTCCTATTGGGATAGGGTCGACGAAATTATTATTTGTGTGTTGTATCATTGAAGACAAAGTGGCTAATGCATTTGCAAACTCATTATGAATCTTTGGAACGTGTTTCAACTTTATCTTTGTGAACCTCGATCTTCTCTTGTACACAGTGCAAATATGGTAATATTTTGGTGTTCTTTGTAGCCCATTCTCCTAGAACCTGGTGCACCAACAGATCTGAATCTCCGATTACCAAAAACTCCTGAATTTTCATGTCAATTGCCAACCCGAGTCCCAGGATACATGCCTCATATTCCACCGTATACTTGGTGCACGAAAATCTGAGTTCTACGGATAGCGGACAGTGTTGACCGGTTTCTGATACTAAGACAACTCTGATACCCACTCCTTTGAAGTTTGATGCTCCGTCAAAGAACATCCTCCAACCATCGTACACCTCTGTGATATCTTCTCCTACGACCGATACTTCCTCGTCGGGAAAATACATTTTCAATGGTTCATATTCTCCGTCTATGAGATTTTCTGCCAAGTTATTAGCCAATGCCTTCCCTTTGACTACCTTCTGAGTTACATAGATGATGTGGAACTCACTCAGCAATATCTGCCACTTTGCTAACTTACCCGTATTAATGGGTTTTTGAAAGATGTATTTTAGCGTATCCATCCTTGATATGAGATATGTAGTGTACGCACAAAAATAATGTCTCAGCTTCTGGTCTATCCATGTCAGAGCACAACAAGTGCATTCCAACAAAGAGTACCGGGCTTCATAAGGCGCAAACTTCTTGCTCATATAATATATCACCTGCTCCATCCTTCTAATCTCTTCATGTTGTCCTAGAACACAACCAAAAGTCCTTTCTAAAATGGACAAATAAAGCAGCAGAGGTCTTCCTAGTTTTTGTGGTACCAGCACGGGTAGTTTAGATAAATACTCATTAATTTTTTTGAAGGCTTTATGGCATTCTTCAGTCTAGCTTGTTGCAGCATCTTTCCTCAACATTCTGAAGATTTGCTCACATATCAGCATGATTTTTCAATAAAACAGCTGATGTAATTGAGCCGCCCTAAAAAAACTCATCACAACTTTCTTATTCTTTGGAGGCGGCAAGTCTTGGATAGCTTTGTTCTTTGATGGGTCTAACTCAATACCCCGACGATTCACGATGAAAGCTAAAAACATTCCAGCAAGGACTCCAAAGGCACATTTTGCAGGATTCAACTTCAAATTGTATTTTCGAAGCCGATCGAATTTGTTTTAGGTTTGCTATGTGATCCAAACTCTTTTTATATTTGATGATAACATCATCCGTGTACACCTCTATTTCCTTGTGTATCATGTCAAGGAAGATAGTCGTCATGGCCCTCATGTAGGTGGTCCCAGCATTCCTCAAGCCGAACATCATTTTGTAATAATATATTCTCCATTGTGTGATAAAGGCGGTCTTTTCGGCGTCCTCTTCATCCATCCAAATATGATGGTATCCTGCAATGTAATCCACAAAGGATTGGAGTTCATGCTTGGCGCAATTGTCAATCAGTATATGTATGTTAGGAAGCGGGAAATCATCTGTGGGACTTGCTCTGTTCAAATCTCGTTAATCTACACATACTTTAACTTTCCCATCTTTCTTCGGAACTGGAACAATGAAGGCTAACCATGTCAGGTATTCGACCACTCAGACAACCTTGGCTTTGATCTGCTTGGTGACTGATGTTCGGCTAAAAAATGCATATATTTGACTATTGTTGCCTCACATTCTATTACTCTTTATCATTTTGTGAGTATTGATTATATTACTTTGTGCTTAATAATAAAATTTTACTATGTAGGAATAAAGTGATGTAAAGATGAAGAGATTTGGAGCAAAATTAAATAATACACGGAAGAAAAAGAAAAGAAAATAAAGAAGAAGACATGGGGGGATACCCTTTGGTTTTTGCCCCCCTCCCCCCCCCCCCCCCCCCCCCCCCCCAAGTTGAAGACAAAAAAGAAGAAGAAGAAGTGAAATACAAATTGTAAAGAAGGCAAAAACGTAGTTAAAGGAAATGCGGAAACTTGCTGCCTCTAGCGCAAGGGCCAGCGTGGAGACGTTGCGGAAATTTTTCTATTTTTTCCGGGACAAGGTTATTTCGATTATACACGGCCCGAACTTGTATAAAAGGAGTTCTAAATCTATTTTGCAAAAGGGAGAACGTTTTTGAGAAGAACGTTTGACAGGGGGAGAGCACATAGCCGCCTTGGAGGCCGGATTTCATCTTTTCTTCCACAAAACATAGTAATTTTTATGTTTCTTTGTATGATTTGTTGTTTTTATAACATGCCTATCTAGAGCTAAACGTTACGTTCTAGGGTTGTGGTTCATTCATGAGTATTGTTATTCGAATATTGATTTTATTTCTTTGTTTATTTTATTAGTTTATTTATTCATCCTGCACTTAATTATTTAATTTCTTGATCACTAATTAAATACTATGTACGAATATAGAATTGAACTCGAAAATGAAAATTTTAGATTGAATACAGGATTGAGTAGAGCAAGTGCTTGAACTTGGGCATCGGGAAATGGATTCGGGGTTTGGATAGACATATACCTAATTTCCTTGCTTGGTTGATGTACATGAATTATAAATGTGTTCTTGTTAGTTCTAATTCCATAGACATATAGGAGTTTGGTAAGCTTGAATAGGTGATTATGAAATCGACAGATTCTTATTAGCGATATTAACTCTGTCAACCAATAAGCTAGATAAATTAGTGGCAGAATACATCGGCAGGCCCTTAAAATTGTCGTCACTTTTCACTTTGACACTTTTTCTTGACTATGTTCCACCTGAATCCATAACAAGGTTACTACTATGCCACTTAGACAAAAAAAACACGTGTCACTATAAGTCAATCGCGTGTATATAAGCGTTGCTAACGTGTATGTGATGACCCAAGAGGTCATCTTATAAAAATAGACTATGTCCCATGCTTAATTGTCACAAAAAGGTTAATTTTAAATATCTTGATTTGTGTGCACGGTGCGAGCGTGAAACCGGAAAGCTTTTATGCTAAAATATGAGAAATAGTGAATTCTAGAGTTAAAACTTGATTATAGTTGACTTTGGTTAACATTTTTAGTAAACGGACTCGGATCTGTGTTTCGACGATAACGGAAGGTCCGCAGTAAAATATGGGACTTAGGCATATACCCGAAAATGAATTCCGAGGTCCCAAGCTTTAGAAAACAATTTTTAAAGAAAATTGTTCTGCTGGTTAATTCAAGAAATAAAGAAATGAAAAATTATGTGAAATATATGATATCGACCCCGTATTGTGGTTACGGAGCCCGGAACAAGTTTTTTATGTTATGTAAGTCCTATCTGTGAAGTTTCATAAGAATCGAAGTTGATTTGATGCAATTCAGACATCCGGTTGAAAAGTTGGAAAATTGAATGTTCTTGAGAAAATCTTGAATTTTGAGGCCTAATCTGTAGATTTTGATGTTAATTTGATGATTTGATTTCACAAACAAGTTTGTATGATGTTTAAGGATATGTGTGCTTGTTTGGTTTAGAGTCACGAGGGCTCGGGTGAGTTCCAGGTAGGCTACAGAGTGTCTAGACTTCGAAAAATTTCCAACAGCTGAAACATCTGGTTGGCAGGTCTCTGATCTCGTAAATGCGAGGCCGGACTTCGAAAATGCAAAGTCAATGTTGAGCCTCCGATCTCGCAAATGCGATGTCCCTGGGTCGCAAATTCGAAGGACCCTGTTCGCAAATGCGAGGTCCTGTTCGCATTTGCAACATCTTCCCGAAAAGCCCAGGGTTCGCAAAAGCGAACCCCAGCTCGCAAATGCGAGACCCACAGCCTGTTATATAAGCTTTTTGACGGGATTTTACCTTCTTTTCCAATTTTATAAAATCCTAAACCTCCATAGGCGATTTTCCCAAGGTCAAACTTCTTGAAATCATTTGTAAGTGACCTCTAACTAGTTTCTTTCAATTCCTAACAACTTTTAATAATGATTTCAACAAAAAATCTAGAGTTTCCATGGTACAAATTTGGGTTTTGGGTAGAACTTAGGAAATTCAATTTTTGGAGAATGGGACCTCGAATAGGTGTTGGATCCCAATACCAATTGTATATTTGTGCTCGGGGGTGATTGGGTAAATGGGTTTTGGTCTGAACCTCGAGTTTAGACCAAGTGGGTCCGGGGTGAATTTTCGAAATTTCATATGAAACCTTAGTAAAACTATTGTTTTTCAATAAAGATGATTCCTTTAGGCTATTATTGATAATATTGGGCGAATTTTAATTAGATTCGAGCGGATTAGAGGCAATTTCCAAAGGGAAGGCAGTGCTAGAGCAGTGAATTGCTTGCGAGACTGAGGTAAGTGTTTGGTCTAACTTTTGCTTGAGAGAATAGGAGTCCCCACTTGTTTGTTATGTGAAATGCATGTGTATGGTGTATAAGTGAGGTGACGAGTATCTATGCACCACCCAATTTGCCTGTTAAGCACAATTCTTTCCCCGTTCCCGAATTAATGGATTCTTGTCTTGATTATTTTATGACTATTTGATGTTGTTACCTTGTTGTTAAACGTTGTGGTGGTTAATTGTGAAGAGTATTGGTTGTTATTGGGTTCCCTTGTGGGACAAACGATTGAGCAGTTTGGTGCTATTTCACGAAGTTTATATATATTTATATATATGCACATTGACGTTCCCGTGATATGTTGTTAAAAGAGAGATATTGTGAAAGGCTTGGCCTTAATTATGAAAGATTTATGAATTAATATAAGGTTGTGATGTATTGTTGAAACGGTAATGTTGTGAAAGGCTTGTTCTGAATTGTGAAAGCTTTATGAATTAATATAAGGCTGTGATTTATTGTTGAAACGGTAATGTTGTGAAAGGCTTGGCCTGAATTGTGAAATTTACATAAATAAATATAAGGTTGCAATATGTCTGGTGGGAGCGGGTTGCACGCCGCAACAAAGAGGTAATAAGGGTGGACAGGTGGGATCGGGTTGCACGCCGCAATAGGAGTGATAAGGGTGATATATATAGGGAGGAGGAATAAGGGCGGACAGGTGGGATCGGGTTGCACGCCGTAACAAAAGGTGAAATAAAGGAGGATACTTATAATTTATTTAATTTTACGAAAATGTTTTACTGAATTTCAAATGACGTTTTTACTGGATTTCTTTGAAAAACTCAAGGATTTGAGCCTTACGGATTTGGAAAAGTTAAAAATGTTTATTTTTACTATTTTTAGGATTTTTACAATATTTTTCCTTCAAAGTTTAAAGTTTGAAACTAGGGAATTATTGTGTTATAGCTAAGGCCTTAAAGAGGAGGTTATGTTATGTAATTATTGTTGCAATATGTAAATTTATTTTGTGTAGATTTCCTTCTTGCTTTCTCTATTATTGTTACAAGTTTATTGTTCTTGTTCATTAGATTCATGTTTTTTTTTCTTGTTTTGCTCTATATATGTACTATGTACTGTTACAGGTTAAGTTACATTGCCCCACCGTAGCCTCGTCACTACTTCGCCGAGGTTAGGCTCGGCACTTACTCAGTACATGAGGTCGGTTGTACTGATACTACATTCTGTGCACTTTTTTTGCACAGATCCAGGTACTAGTTGGTAGTAGAGGATATCAGGGCGACCACCTATTTAGCTGGAGACACAAGGTACATCTACCGGCGTTCGCAGAGTCCGAGAATCTTCTCTCATTTTTCATATATTGTTTTATCACCTTCAGAACTCTGGCACTATTTCTTTCGGCCATTATTTGTAGCATTCTTTTAGAAGTTCGTGGATTTGTGACACCAGACCCTGGGGTAATTTAAGTTATCTTTATATAATTATATCGTGGATCATTTATTTAGTTGTTTATTCGTCTATGTTTAAAATTTAACACAGAAAGTCAGCAGTATAAGTTTTACCTTGTTATTATGCATTATGTTCGAATGAAATTCTAAGGGTAGTAGTTAATCAAATTCTAGCACTGGATTTCCTAGCAAGTGTTGTGATAGGCGCCATCACGATCCATAAGGTTGGGAAGTTTGGGTCGTGACAAGTTGGTATCATAGCACTAGGTTTACTTAGGTCTCACAATCAAACGAACAAGCTCAGTAGAGTCTAAAGGATCGGTACAGAGACGTCTGTACTTATCTCTCAGAGGCTATTGAGTTAGGAAACAACTCCATTTTTATTTCTACTCTGTCCTGCGATCCTTGCACCTCAAATACCGATTTGGATTATTTTACTCTCTCGTGGATGGCGAGAACACGTGCTTCATCTTCCGCTGATCAAAATACTAATCCTCCAGTAGTAGCAACTTCCACTAGGGGCAGAGGCCGAGGCAGGGGCATGACTCAGCCCATTGCTCGTGCAAATGCCCCAGCTGTGGAACCCCAAATTGAAGTTGACGAGGGGGTTCCGGCTCAGACAGTTCCGGCGGGACAAGCTTAGGTTCCCGAGGGGTTTATTGCTACCCCGACTCTTTAGGATGCTTTGGTCCGTTTAGTGGGCCTGATGGAGAGTGTGGCCTAGACGGGCACATTCCCTGCTGCTGCAGATATATCTCAGGCTAGGGGAGGGATCCAGACTCATGACACCCATACTCCAGTCTAGGCTACTCCCCAGGACCAGGCCCTAGTAGCTAATCCCGTTGGGGTGATTCAGCCAGTTGCAGCGGTGCCTCCCGCTAATGGGGCAACTATGTCTATCGATGCCCTATGGAAACTTCACAGGTTCATTAAGGTATTTCCTATCCGTTTCAGTGGTGCTACTTTAGAGGACCCTCAGGAATATCTGGATAGTTGTTATGAGGTGTTACGCAATATGGGCATTTTGGAGACCAATGGGGTCGATTTCACGACTTTTCTGATGACAGGTTCCGCCAAGTAGTGGTGGAGGGATTATTTGTTGACTAAACCAGCTGGATCGCCTGCTCCGACTTGGGATCAATTCACTCATCTCTTTTTGGAGAAGTTCTTACCTGTCACTGCTCGAGAGGATAAGCGTCGTCACTTGGAGCAACTTTAGCAGGGCAGCATGACTCTGACACAGTATGAGACTCGCTTTGTGGGGCTGGCCAGACATGCTATTATTATATTGCACACAGAGAGGGAGAGGGTCAGACGGTTCATTGATGGCCTTGCTCAGCCCATCAGGTTGCAGATGGCCAAGGAGACGGGGTCCGAGATTTTTTTTAGGATGCAACTAATATAGCTAAGAGGATTGAGTCAGTTCTAGGGATTGGAGGTGAGGGGTAAGATAAGAGACCTCGCCATTCCGGCGGTTTTAGTGGTGCCTCATCTGGAGGCGGGATTTCACATGGTAGAGGTCATTCTTCCAGGCCATTCCATTCAGCACTACAGGTTTCACATAGTACTTCAGGGGGTCGTGGTTCTTATATGCCTCCTTCTGCTCAGCCCGCCTACAGTGCTCCTTCGACTCCGATCAGAGTACTTCCGCTATAGAGTTATAGTCAGGGTCAGCCAGTTTGTTAGGGTCGACCCACATATCTAGAAGGATATTTTGAGTGTGGTGAATATGGGCACATTCAGAGAGCTTGCCTGAAGTTTCTGAGTAACCAGTCGCAGTACCAGGGTTCTCGTGCCATAGTTCCGGCACCAGCTACAACACCACCTGCCCAGCCAACAAGGGGTAGGGGTTAGGCGGTATTTTTAGGTAGTAACTTAGTTAATTATATATTTTACAAATAATCTCTTGAATTGATAAGTTAATTGATCTTGAATCCATCAAAAGTTAATCATAAGTCTTCGTGGGACGATATTCTACTCACTACTCTATTAGTTGACGACCATGTATACTTGCGTGAGTGTGTTTGGTCGCAACAAGTTTTTGGCGCCGTTGTCGGGGACTTAGAAATTAGCTATTTGACTGAGTTAAGCTCTTATTAATTATTTGTTCAAGTTTTAATTTTCAGTTTGCTTTGTTTGTGTTAACGCACGCTCTTCTCTTGAATGCGGAGGAGTAGAAGCGCAAACAACCTCCTTCCTTTTTATCAAGAAAACGAACACTTCATAGAGTGAGGAAGGAAGTCGAAGCTAGAAGAAGAATCGAAAAGTGTTGGACATCCTAGTTCAACCACAGCCAATAGAGATGGCAGATAATGAGGAGCGTCCAGTGATAGAGGCTACAAGGCCCAATCTTGCTAATATGACTCAGGCTATCATGAAGCCTGATATCACGGGGCATTTTGAACTCAAACAGTACATGGTACAGCTGATTCAGTCCACATGGCAGTATGTGGGTCTATCTCATGAAGACCTGCAGAGGCATATTCAGAACTTCTTGGAAATTACAGACAATTACAATTATATTAAAGTCTCCAAGGACTATGTCAGGCTGACACTATTTCCCTTTTCACCGTCGGGGGAATCTAAGGAATGGTTGCAAAAGGAGCCCGCGAACTCAATCCGCACTTAGGATGATTTAGGAAGGAAATTGTTAATCAGGTTTTTCCTACCAAGAAAACAAAATCGCCGAGGAGCCAAATTCTTGGGTTCCAAAAATGGGATGGCGAGACACTTCGTCAAGCTTGGGAAAGATAAAAGAATCTACTCAGAGACTTCCCACGTCATTTTCAGGCTGATGAGGTATTGGGGCACACTTTTGTTGATGGGCTAGACGAGGCATCCAAGATGAATCTTGACTCAGCTTGTGGAGGTAGTTGCATGGCCATGCCGTACAGTGAAATTAAACTATTTCTAAATAACTTCACTGCTAATGATCATAATTGACAAGGATATGGGGACGCAAGAAGATCAATTAAACATAAGGCAGTCGGTGTGATTGAACTTGATGCCTTCTCAGCCATTAGTGCAGATATTGCAAAGCTGGCAAATCATATGAATAGAATGACGATGCAACAAACACAATAGATGCAACATGTACATCAGATGTCTTTTTGATATGATCTATGTGGTGACAGTCATATGATTGACATGTGCCCCACGAATCCTGAATCTATATATTATGTGGGGCAACAAATCAGGGGTCCAATGAATCAACATGCACAATATGGAAATACGTACAATCCAAATTAGAGGAATCATCCTAAATTTTCATGGGGTGGTAATCAACAAAATCAGAATCAATATAGGACCCAAGGTAATTTCAATCAGCCTCAGAAGCAACCCCAACAAGCAGAAGAGAGTACGAATGAATTGCTAAAGAAGTTGTTGCTTGACAATTAACAACTCAGGGTTGATTTTAAGAAATCTTGAGAGGCAAATGGGGCAGTTAGCAGCAAATCAAAGTACTAGACCTGCAAGTGCCCTTCTCAGTGATATAGAGAAAAATCCTCAAGTTAATGCAGTTACACTTAGAAACGGGAGGGAACTAGAGGAAGTGCAAAAGAAGAGAAAGGACAAGCCGATACCTGAGGGGGAGCTGATCCCTAAGGCAATACACGAGTCAAAGAAAAATGATACAGGTTCAGAGCCAGTGGAGGATGACAGGCCCCCACAACCTTTCCCCCAGAGATTGCAGAAAAAGAATGATGATTGCATGTTCAACAAATTTCTCTCTATGTTGATCCAGGTTCAATTAAATATTCCATTGGTGGATGTACTTCGTGAAATTACAAAGTATGCTAAGTACATTAAAGAAATAGTGGCTCACAAAAGGAAATTGACTGAGTTCGAGACAGCTGCACTTACTGAGGAGTGAACTTCAAGGGTCCAAAATAAGCTTCCTCAAAAGCTTAAGGATCCTGGCAGCTTCACCATCCCTATGCAAATCGATAATATTGATATGGGTCATGCTATTTGTGATTTAGGGGCGAGAATAAATCTAATGCCCTTATCCTTGTTTAAGAAATTGGGTCTGGGATCTCCTAGACCCACAATGTGATGTTGCAATTAGCTGATAGGTCCACAGCCTACCTTGAAGGAGTGATTGAAGATGTGTTGCTGCAAATTGGAAAATTCATCGTCCCAACTAACTTTATTATTCAAGATTATGAGTTTGATGAACATGTCCCAATCATATTGGGATGACCTCTCTTGGCTACTGGTTATTCAATAACTAAAGTGAGAGAGGGAAAAATGATTATGAGGGTGGACGACGAGGAAGCAGTCTTTAATGTCTACAAAGCAATCCAGCTTCCCCGCCACTATGAGGAGCTTTCTATGATATCTGTTGTGGAGGTAGATGAGCAACTTCTTGATACGAGTGTATATCTAGACGATTCTCTAGAAAAAAGCACTCATGTTGTTCGATAGCTTGATGATTGATGACGAGGTCGAGGAGATGATGCATATCCTATATGCATCCTGTACCTACAGGCAGGGAATACACCCGTTTGAACCCCTTAATAGGCCGAGTGGGCCTTCTCCAAAGCCATCAATTGAAGAAACTCCAAAATTAGAGCTTAAACCCCTACCCCCTGCCACGACCCGAAATCCCACCTTTCAGGCCGTGACTGCGTCTAACGTTGAACCCGCTAGACAAGCCAACGTACACAACATTTTGACCTCGATAAAACAACGTAAAGGTATTAAAGCCATTAACCTTCAAACCTTTACTGGAATATCTCGAATTCATTTACTTTCAACCTTTACTGAAACATCCCAAATTACCTCAAAAATTTTACAGCAGAAAAATAATAATACTTCAAAAATGCATAATGAAAGGATAAGGACAATAACATCGCCACATCCCAAAATCGGGGTGTCACAACCTCACCAACTATCTGAACTGAGTGCTAAATACAGAGTCTGAAAGGAAATATATAGTTGTCTTGGAACTAGGAGAAAAAGTAAGACAGTGAGGAATCCAAAAGCAGGAGAGACACCAAGGCCCACGAACGCCAGCAGGTATACCTTGAAGCTCTGGGTGGACTGAAGGTGACACCCTCAATGCGGCCCACTGAGTTCGGATGCGGGATCTGCACAACATTTAGAAGTGCAGTGTAGCATCAGTACAACCGACCCCATGTACTGAGTAAGTGCCGAGCCTAACCTCGGCCGAAGTAGTGACGAGGCTAGACTTGACAATAACGATAACCTGTCCTATTCTACAACAGGTAACAGGGATAATACAGGGCAGGAGATAAGAAGACAAGTAAGGGATACATGAGCAATAAAGGGAAACAAGTGAAATGAAGCAGTCAAATTGACAGATAGAAGTAAACAAGGGAGGCAATCTAACACAATGGCCAACGAAACAAGTACAAGTACCAGAAATGTAACCAATGGCACGGCATCACCCTTCGTGCTTTTACTCTCTTCCTCACAATGCAATGTAATCAAATATCATGGCACGACATCACCCTTCGTGCTTTACACTCTTCCTCACTATGCAATGTAATCAAATATCATGGCACGACATCACCTTTCGTGCTTTTACACTCTTCCTCACCAAACAATAACAGATAAGATGACAAGGAGTACATCATAGTGGAAATTAACAGTTCAAAACACCCGGCAAGGGGAAAACATCAATTGAATAACTCAACAAATGCCCGGCAAGGGTCTCAGCTATAACCAATCGCCTCAATCGCATACTCTACACTTGGATTATCATTTGTATCAACACTTCTCAAACTCAACAACCAGCACTTTCAATCCAGAATAAATTACCAAGTAAAAACAATCTCATACTATGCTAAACATGGAAGAAATACTGCAATTTCTATCATAATAGAGTCACGGGCATGCTTGACACACATTGCATAGGTACTCGTCACCTCACCTATGCAATGAACATGATAATCACTTAGCACATAGCAAATAATACCTATTCCCTCACCAAAGTTAGGCAAGACACTTACCTCAGTCCAAAGTATAGCAATCAACCCTCTAAGACCGTCTTTCCTTTATAATCCAACTCTGAAACCACGATATCTAGGCATACTTAATTCAATAATATCAATAAAATCTCAATAACACAATCCCATAGCCTAGATATTCAATTTCTAGCATTCTTTCAAAAATACAAAAATTCGACCCCGGGCCCGCTTGGTCCAAACTCGAGGTTCGGACCAAAACCCAATCACCCATAACCCCACGAGTTGAAATATATAATTTGTTTCAAGATCCGACCCCAAATTGAGGTTGAATCGCCCAATTTTCCCAGAAACTAATTCTACCTAAAACCCCTAATATCTACTTGATTTCAAGGATTTTAGGCGTAGATTCTAGTGATCATGGAAGAAAAGTGGAAGAAATCGATGTTAGAAACACTTACCCAAGAGGCTATGGAGGAAGAATCGGCTTGGGGTCTTCAATGGAGGTTGGAGGAAGGAGAGAGTGATGAAAATATGAAAATCCCGTGTAGAGTATTCTGTTTTTGACCTTTTAATTAACTGGGCGAAAATGCTCTCTGCGATCGCGGAAGAGGGGATGCGATCGCAGAGAAGGACTTGGCTGACCTTACACGATCGCAGGAGAGGTAATGCGATCACAGAGCTGCGGAGTCTCACCCTATGCGATCGCGGAGCAAGGATCGCGACCACACTAACCAAACTACCCCCAGACCCCCGACCTACCTAGTACACTATGCGATCGCGGAGCTGGCATTGCAATCACATAGAGCATCAGTGACCCCCTCCCAGCCCAGTACTACGCGATCACAGCTATGCTTATCTGATCGCATAGAGAAACACACCAGACACCAAAAACCAGTCCAAAACACCAGAATTTTGACTCATTTACACCCCGTTAGCTACCCGAAACTCACCCGAGCCCTCGTGGCTCAAAACCAAAAACACACGACTCCCAAAACATCCTACGGACTTGTTCAAGCTTCAAAATCATCAAAATATCATCAAAATCAACAAATTAAACCTCAAAACTCATAGAAATTTCTTAAAACTTCATAAAGCTTAACTTATCCGATTTTAATCCGAATCACGTCATTTCAAGTCCGTTTTACACCAAATTTCACAGATAAGTCACATATAATAAACATGTTCCGGGCTTCGAAACTATAATACGGTCCCGGTAACACGGTTTTCACGTAATAATTAATTTTCAAAATCCTTTATTATTTTTCAGAAAACAATTTTCTTTAAAAATTTATTTCTCGGGCTTGGGACCTCAGAATTCGATTACGGGCATACGCCCAAGTCCCAAATTTTCCTACGGACCTTCCGAGGCCGTCAAATCACAGGTCCGGGTCCGTTTACCAAAAATGTTGGCCAAAGTCAACTTTATTCATTTAAATATAATAAAATTCCATTTTCATCAAATTTCAACATAAGGACTTCCTGGCTACACGCCCGGGCTGCACATGCATATCGAGGTGAGATTAACGGAGGCTTTCGGGGCCTCGAAATACAGATTTAGCTGGAATTACTTAGGATGACCTTTTGGGTCATCACACCCCCTCACCTTCAATATGCTTATTTGGGTAGTTATGACACAATACCTGTTATTGTTTCTTCTGACTTGACTAAATTGCAAAAAGAAAAGCTACTGAGAGTGCTACGTGAGCACAAACGAGCAATTGGGTGGACAATGTCTTACATTAAAGGCATTAGTCCAGATTTTTGCATGCATAAAATCCTCATGGAGGAAGGATACAAGACAAGTGTAGAGCAACAACGCCGGCTAAATCCAATCATGAAAGAGGTGGTAAGAAAAGAAGTGATTAAGTGGCTTGATGCATGTATTGTATTTCCAATCTCTGATAGAAAATGGGTAAGCCTCGTTCAATGTGTACCTAAGAAAGGGGGGTTGACTATGGTGGGTAATGAAAATAATGACACGATTCCTACAAGAACTGTCACTGGATGGAGAATTCGCATAGATTATAGAAAATCGAACAATGCCACCCGGAAAGACCACTTTCCCATCCCCTTTATTGACCAAATTGTTGATAGATTAGTTGTCGAGGAATACTATTGTTTCCTGGATGGTTATTTGGGGTATAATCAGATTGCTATATTGCCTGAAGAGAAAACCACATTTTCGTGTCCCTATGGCACATATGCGTTCAAGAGAATGCCATTTGGTCTCTGTAATGCACCTGCGACTTTTCAAAGGTGTATGATGGCTACTTTTACTGACATGGTTGAAAGATTTGTAGAAGTTTTCATGGATGATTTCTCTATGTTTGGGTGTTCTTTCTATAATTGTTTAGAGAATCTTGATAAAGTGTTTGCTAGTTGTGAAGAGACAAACCTGGTACTAAACTGGGACAAGTGCCATTTCATGGTACGTGAAGGTATAGTCTTGGGGGACAAGGTGTCAAAAAATGGTTTGCAGGTGGATAAAGCAACGGTTTAGGCAATTGAAAAATTTCCCCCACCAACATCCGTCAAAGGCATTCGCAGTTTCTTGGGCCATGCAGGTTTTTATCGTCGTTTCATTAAAGATTTTTCAAAAATTTCTTCTCTTTTGTGCAGGTTTCTAGAGAAAGATGTCCCCTTCAAGTTTGATGATGCTTGTTTGAAAGCATTTGAGGAGCTAAAGGGAAGGTTAGTAACTACACCAATTATCGTTGCTCCGGATTGGGATCAGCCATTTGAGTTGATGTGTGATGCAACTGACATAGCAATCGGAGCAGTTTCGGGGGAAATGAGAAATAAAATCTTTCACTCCATTTACTATGGGAGCAATACTATGAATCTAGCCCAGATGAACTACACAATTACTGTAAAAGAGTTGCTTGCAGTAGTAATCTATTTTTTGATGACCGGGCGCCCCATAAATGTGGGTGAGCTTATGCTTGGAGAAATGGCCCGCACTCGTTTTGGAGGAAGAATCAAAAGATTTTTTCTATGGTAACATCTTGACCCAGTATTTTCTCTCGCGTGAGGTGCTAGAGTACCCTGACTATGATGAAGCTGTGGAGGCACCCACAACATTTTTGTACATCACATCCTTGCTAGAGTCCACATCCAAATTCACCCAAGCTGCTAAGACTGAGAGGGACGAAAATTTCAACAGGTATCTTTACAAAACCCTCAATGTTATTATGTGCAGGCTAGGGGTGTCAAATGAGGAGCGTGCAAGCTTGCAAAGTGACCTCTCCAGTACCTCCAAGAAGATGTTGGGCATAGCACCAGGAAGTCCCATTCATCCGTCTGACGATGAAAACACTAACAAAGAATCTGATGATGAGGGCGATGATGATGATGTTGCGGGACCAATGGATTTGGTACCCTTAGGATATGATGAGACCATTGCAGCAGATAGCGGGCACCCTGAGGAGGAAGACTTTGATTAGCAGGGAGTTCTTTCTTTCAACCTTACTCTATTCTTGAATTTATTATGCATCGGGAACTTTGCATTGCTTAAGTGTGGGGTGAGGAAATACTCCTTCTAGTGTAATTGTATATATATTTTTTTACTTAGTTAGTGTTATTGTTTTGTTTTCTTTATTATTTTTTTAGCTTAGTTTAGGAATAACATACGTTAATTATCTAGAGTAGACATATATAAAAAACAAAAACAAAATGTAGAAAAAATTTCTAGCCCATTCGAGCCTATAGACCATTTCCTTGGCAACCACATTACAAGTCGTACTCCTAGTTTGTTATTAATTCGAGATTGTTGAACCTTTACCTCCTAAACACTTAGTGACTAAAAGAAGTAAGGTGAAAAATTGGGAACTGGCTTTTGAGTGGACCCATGGAAGGGCCCTTAAGGTGCACGAAAATTGTGAATAAAGTTCACTAGCTTAGGAACTTGAAATTATGGAGTGTGTGAAGAAAAAGAAATGAAAAAATAGGGAAAGAAAAAAAAATGTTGCAAGAAAAAGCAAATTAAAGTTTAAATAATGTAGAAAGACACACATTTTCTAATCATTCTCACTCATGCTAGTGAAACCATGGAGGTGCTTTATGGAGAAGAGGGCTATGTTAGTTATGATGTATGACAAGTTTATGCATTGAGAAGAAATTGAGCTTGATTTTCAGGTATAGTGTATTAAAGTGCTTAGGAGGGTTAGTCACTATTTCTAAATATATCCTACACGTCCATTAGCCTACATTACAACCTTGAAGTCCTAATTGATCCTAGTTTGGCTAGCTTAGATTAGTAGAGATGTGCATTACGGGCAAGCTTATGGTACGAGCACGAGATGCACATGAATTCTTTGTGAGAGTGAGTGAATTTTGTTCAATTGTGTGGTTTCCGTAACTTATTTTCAATGACATATTTGTACGTGTGGACTACTTTGATATCACTCTTTTGCTTGTGGTGATGGCACTTGGTCTCATGACGGATTGGTGATGTTGTACACTTTATTATGTTGGGTGAGTGCGTGAGTTGAGGATGCTTAGTGGTAACGAGTCATCCTTTTAGGTAAGGTGGTTGTGGGGACGTTGCTTGAGTTGATTTAGTTTCTTGAATAAAATTGAGTATACTTGGGCAATTTAAAAGCGGGACGAATGTTAAAATTGTATGTTCATGCTTAATTGCCAATATCGATTATAGTCAAAAGGTAGGGAGTTTGATTGAATTAATTGTTAATTCCTCTTTCATAGTGTTAATCATTTGTTGGGGGTGTTAATATAGTTCCATTGCTCGAGGACGAGCAAGAGATTAAGTGTGGGGTGTTGATAATCAACTTAATGTATGCATATTTTGATATATATCGCCTCACATTTTGCTCATGTATCGTAGATTTAAGATGTTTAATATGATGATTTGTGCTAAATAACGGTATTTCTATATTTAGGAATTATTTTGATGCAATTTGTGACGAAACGGCGCGAATTGGAGCAAAATCAGAGAAAAAAGGCAAAAGTCAAATTTTGTGGGCCACATCCAGCTTGGGGCGCTGGCAGTGGCACAGTTTTCAAATTGTTAATTTTTTGAGCGCCATGGCCAGCGTCCCACGCTGCCCTGGACGTCCAGGACGTGAAGATTACCTATTTCGTCTAGGACTCGGGTATTTTGACTCCAAGACACCCCCTACTCATATAAAAGTGCCCTAAACCTATTTTGGATTGGGGGTGATATATGATTTTGAGAGGGAACAAAAGAGCAAAACACTTCGGAGCACAGATTGGATCAATTCTTCCATATCTTTTCTAGTACTCATTGATTTTATGTTTGAAAACTTTATTTTTGACGATTGCATGAACATGAGTGGCGAAGAACCCTATTATTCTAGGGTCTTGGGTGAAACATGAATGTCATATTTTGAAGTTTAATTTGACGAAGTTGATTTTATCATATTGAGTTGTTAATTTAATTATGTTCTTAATTATTTTGTTTAGTAGCTAACAGTAAAATACTATCTACGAATCTAGAGTTTAACTCGAAAGTGGGAATTCTAGGTTGGATATAGAATTAAATAGAGCAGGTTTTTGAACACGGGCATCGAGGAACAACTTCGCAATTAGGATAGACATATACCTATTTTCCTTGCTTGGTTGGAATACTGGAATTTTAAATGCATTCTTGTTAATCTTAATTCCATAGACATATAGACATTAAGTTAACTTTGATAGGTGAGTAAGGACTCGACAGATTCTTACGAGTAATATCAACCCTATAAATCAACAATCCAGATAAATCAATTAGTCATTTTAAGCCAAGAATATAACACGATTGTTAGCTAGCCCGTGACCCTGGAATATCCTCTCCTACTGATTGTTATTCGAAATTTCTAATTGTTTTGGTTGATTTTTATATTTAATTCATTACTTGGTATTTTAGGTAGTATCTTAGTTAATTATATATTTTACGATAAATCTCTTGAATTGATAAGTTAATTGACCTTGAATCTATCAAAATTTAATCATAAGTCTTCGTGGGGCGATACTCTACTCACTACTCTTTTAGTTGACGACCACGTATACTTGCGTGAGTGTGTTTGGTCGCAACAAGTTTTTGTGTATTTTCGGTCAAAAATCATGAAGATAAAGTGTTACAGCTGAAGAAAGCTTTATATGGATTGAAGCAAGCCCCACGACCATGGAATAGTTAGAGATGACAGATGTAGGGCTCATATCATACTACTTGAACCTAGATCTCTCAAGAAATCTATACAGAAGAGATATTGAAGAAGTTTAACATGCTCGATTGCAACCCCGTGTACACGCCGATGGAGAGTGAGACGAAATTCTCCAAATTTTCATGAAGGATAAAAAGTGGATCCCACATTTTTCAAAAGTTTTGTGGGAAGTTTGAGGTACTTGAATTGTACCAAGCCAGATATACTCTTTGCAGTTAGAGTAGTAAGTCGCTTCATGGAAGCTCCTAACTCCACTCACTTGGAAGTCACTAGAAGAATTATTCATTACCTAAAAGGTAGGATCGACTTTGGGTTATTTTATTCTTCTTCTAATAGCTTCAACCTTATGAGATTTTGTGATAGTGATTATGCAGGAGATATTGATGATAGAAAAAGCACAATCGATTTTGTGTTTTTCTTGGGTGTTTGTGTTATTTCCTGGAGTTCAAAGAAACAATCAATTGTTACTCTCTCGACTTGTGAAGATGAATATATTGTAGCTACATCTTGTGCGGGTCATGCTATTTGGCTGAAACGATTATTGAAAAAGCTTAATTTGCCACAAATTTATGTTACAGTGGTTTGTATTGATAATCAAATCCGTATATGCACTTGCCAAGAATCTTGTGTATCATGATCGAAGCAAGCATATAGACACAAGGTATCACTTCATCAGAGAATGCATCGCCAAGAAGGAGGTAGAACTCAAATATGTGAAATCTCATGATCAAGTTGCATACATTTTTAAAAACCTCTCAAATTTGAAGATTTTCAGAGATTGAGATCAAGACTTATAACGAGGATGAAAAATAAAAATTAAGGGGGAGATTTGTGGGATCAATCCAAATAAAAAGAAAAAAAGAAGAAGATAAGATGGCAGCAAGTTGAAAACTTAAGTTGCATATGGACGGTTGAAGCAAGATGGCAATTTGCAATGCAGATTGCAAAAGCCAAATCTGATCTTGGCTACTTTGGGTGGTGAGGCTATCTATAAATTGCGGCCTCACTTTCATTTCATGTACACCAAAATCGAGATAAGCCAGAGAGAGTTAGAAAGAGTAATCCACAGATTGTAGTCTGTGAGATAAATATTTAGTGAGGGTAATATCGTAGTGAGGTGTTTAAAATGACGAGTGTTTATTTCTTTCGAAGTTGTAGTAGTCTGTTGACACTACCAAGTTATAATATTATAGTGGTACTATATTTCTCTGCTCACGCATTGTATTTTACCCTGTTAAAAGATTCGATGCCGTTATTACTCTCTTGTGTTACTGTTATTTATCGTGGATATTATTACTGAGCGGGATGTTATTTTCCCAACAGTTACATCTAAATGTAGGTGATATGACCGTCACTGAGCATGGCTTCTAGTCCCTACGTTCCTTTATTAAGTAGCAGTTGTATATGGAAAACATACTTCAGGTATTTGATAATGTAATTAAGAGAAAAAAATGTCCCTCCCTCCTCTACCAATGATTTATGCTGCCCCAAGTGCATTCGCAACAACTATGTTATGTTGTATGGTGTAAATGCAAAGTGTATAGCTTTTGTGTTGTAAAGCACATTTCAACTTTTCAAGTGTGAATCTATGTTATAGCCTCAACAAAAAAAATACACCAGGCGGCAGCCTTTATGAAATTTCACGTCTTCTTATTTAGAGCATAGACTTTATTTCTATCCTCATAGGACAATTGCAGTTTAAATTTGTTGCTCTTGGTCTGCACGCAACGAGGGCTAACCTTCACCAGCGCTTGAAACTTGGAGGAATTTCTATTACCAGCTCCATGAAATTACTACAACAAAGGAGAAAAGGAAATCTGCATACGATCAAAATTAGGGAAGGGCGATTTTAAGGCTTCTGCGGCGATCCAAGATCGGTCTCGACGGGCTCGGAGCAGATCCTGAGGGTTGACCCCGAAGCGCATCCCTCGAGGGAGTATACTGAAGACTCATCCCAGCATACCTCAAGGAAGGATAAAAATCGAAGATCGTCATGGAAAGGCGTGAAATTCCTAAGGGCACGTGGTTAGAGCTGACAAGGTCGACAAGAATAGTACAAGTCCGTACTGAGCCACTATACAGCTGTACCAATAGCATTTCTTCGTGAGATATTCAATACAATAGAACATTCTCTGCTTTTCATGCCTAAACGTGCTCAACAATTACTCTACAAATTAATTGCTCAATAATTATTGCCTTCATTTATTGTTCTTCATTTATTGCCCATTATTAATTGCAAAACGCTATCCTTGAGGCCTCTGATATCATTGTCTCTTCATCGATCGCTCATTATTAAGTGTTATAATCCGACCTCGAGGCCAAGTCTCAGTGAGCTAGAGGCCCAGCCTTGTGACAATCTTGGTTTGCATATCTTACTTTCTTTACTTACACTTAGCATTTATCGTCTAACAACTAGTACTGAAATAAATAACTTATTTTTAGAACCACAAATCAAATATAATTGTTGATATCATTTTCAAGGTAAACATTTTAGCGCCAATCGTGGGGCTAAAAATAATAGTGATTGTTTTGATACTTGTTTTTTGAAAACACAAGTTATTTTTCACACTTTGTTTTCCCAAGAATCTTTGATTTCAGGTCAAGAAATGTCTAACTTAGTGAATGCACACAAAAACGACTGTCTTGGTCTTCATGGAGAGAACGGTGCAACTGCCTCAGGCACCGGTGTGCCACTGCAAAACCATGGGATAGCGCCAGCGCAAATCCCCGTCGATGTGAGCTCACGCAACGCTCAGCGTGTCGATGTTAGATCTCATACCAACAGAAGCGTATTGTGCGGAGGAGACCAACATGAAGCGCAGAGAAGTCCTGTCTTGAGGGAAAGGTAAATTAGCCTGCAAGTCATTTTTGAGATGTTACAAGTGCAGCAAGTGGATATTGCTCAGCTAGAAAGTCAACAAAAAACTCCAAGCACACCAGCACTGGAAACGGCTCCTCGAGTCGAGCAGGCACTAGAAAGATCAAGCAACAACGAGTCAGCAGCAGACCCCGCTATTATGAAGATGCTCGAGGACCTTAATAAAAGGATTGAATTAGGGGAAAAGAAGATAGAGGCTAACGATAAAAAGGTGGAGACCTATAACTCGAGGGTCGACCAGATCCCGGGCGCACCCCCGATTCTAAAGGGTGTAGATTCTAAGAAGTTCATGCAAAAACAATTTTCAGCGAGTACGACTCCGTAGCCCATTCCGAAGAAGTTCAAGATGTCCGACATCCCAAAGTACAACGGGACCACATATCCTAATGAGCATATTACCACTTATACTTGTGGTATAAAAGGGAATGACCTAAAAGATGACGAGATCGAGTCAGTTTCGTTGAAGAAATTTGGGAAAACACTGTCGAAGAGGGCCATGATGTGGTATCATAACCTCCCCCCAAACTCGATAGATTCGTTTTCCATGTTGGAAGACTCTTTTGTGAAGGCACATGCCGGTGACATCAAGGTCGCTACAAGGAAGTCCGACGTCTTCAAAATTAAGCAAAGAGAGAACGAGATGCTAAGGGAATTCGTATCTCGCTTTAAGATGGAGCGAATGGAATTACCACCATTATCTGATGACTGGGTAATGCAGGCCTTCACTCAGGGCTTGAACGAACGGAGCTCGATAGCGTCGAAGTAGCTGAAGCACAACTTGATTGAGTATCCCGCCGTAACTTGGGCGGATGTGCACAAAAGGTATCAATCAAAGATCAAGATTGAGGACGACCAGTTGGGAACCCCTCGGGATCGGTGTATCCAAGCAGGATCTTAGCAAAGGAATCAAGGTCTACAAAAAGGGAGTCAAAATCAAGAAGAGAAAGATATCAACCGTATGTCAAAGATCAAAGGAACACTTCGAGGTAGAATATACCTCGAAATGATCGGGGGATGGATCGAGGCCAAAGTTCCGGGGACTTATGAGCAAGACCGAATTTGACAGACATTTGAGACCAATGGAGGCACCGTGATTGTCAGAATATAACTTCAACATCGATGTCTCCGGCATCGTATCAACCATGAGTAAAAAATAAGAGATACCAGGTGGCCAAAACCTGCGCAATCAGATCCTTCCCAAAAGAACCCCAACTTAATGTGAGAATAACATGGCATCCACGACCATAAGACCGAGGATTGTAGGAAGTTTCGAGATGAGGTGGCCTGATTGATCATCGAAGGGCATCTTCGAGAATTCCTCACAATTGAGCCAAGAATCGCTTTCGAGAAAGAGAGGCAAGCAGGAGGAACGAACTAGAAGAACCCCCACACATCATCCACATGATCATTGGAGGAATCAACGTCCCACAGGTACCCGTGCTCAAACGGATAAAAGTATATGTCACAACGGAGAAGAAAACTCCGGGATACTCTTACATTCAATGAAGAAGACATCGAAACTTACTGTTAATCTCTTTCCTTTTGAATAAATTTCAAATTAAACGTGTGCTTGTGGATCCAGGTAGCTCGGACAATTTAATCAGGTCGAAGGTGGTGAAGCAGCTCGGACTGCTCGATCAGATCATACCCACCTCTCGAGTCCTTAATGGATTCAACATGGCAAGTGAGGCAACAAAGGGGGAAATAATCCTCCAAGTCAACATATCCGGTACAGTTCAAGACACCAAGTTTCATGTCATCGAAGGTGACATGAGATACAATGCCTTGCTTGGAAGGCCGTGGATACACAGCATGAGGGCATTACTATCTACTCTTCATCAAATGATGAAGTTCCCTACAAAGTGTGGTATAAAAACAATGTATGGAGAGCAGCATGCAGCAAAGGAGATGTTCGCGGTACACGTCATGGAACCAACATCGATACCCTCCATCTCGGAGAAGCCTGAGGAGAAGAAGACTTCCTCACTCCCCGAAACTTCGTTGCCACCAAAGAGTCGGATGCAACAAAGCCAATGGTCGAAGAGCTCGAACAAGACGTTTTGGTCGAACATCTTCCAGATCGAAAGGTATACCTGGGAACGGGATTAACCCCCAAACTCAGGAAAAAGATCATTCAATTTCTTACTAACAACATTGATTGCTTTTCTTGGTCCCATTTAGACATGAAAGGGATCCTGCTAGAAATAACCACATCGACTAAGTGTCGACCCCAGGTTCAAACCGATGAAGCAAAAAAGAAGACCTCCTTTCGAGGTAAAACATGAGTTCATCAAAAAGGAGGTAACAAAACTTCTCAAAACAGGATCCATCAGGGAGGTAAAATATCCCGAATGGGTAGCTAATGTAGTAGTAGTCCCAAAAATGGGAATAAATTAAGAATGTGCATAGATTACAAAGACTTGAATAAAGCATGCCTTAAAGACTCATTCCCATTACCCAACATCGATCGCCTGATCAATGCCACGGCAGGGCACGGGATCCTCACTTTTCTCGACGCCTACTCCGGGTATAATCAAATTCAAATGAACCCGGAGGATAGGTAAAAGACTTCCTTCATCACGAAGTATGGTACATATTGCTATAACGTAGTGCCCTTCGGACTAAAAAATGCAGGAGCCGCGTATCAACGCCTAGTTAATAAGATGTTCGAACATCAAATAGGAAGGTCAATGGAAGTTTATATCGATAACATGCTAGTTAAGTCCCTGCTCGCAGAAGACCATTTGACCCATTTGCAGGAAACATTCGATATCCTTAGAAGCTACAACATGAAACTGAACCCCGAGAAATGTGCCTACGGAGTAGGTTCGGGAAATATTTTAGGCTTCATGGTGTCTAACAGGGGGATCGAGATCAACCCCGACAAAATCAAGGCCATCGAAGAAATCACAGTGGTGAACAATGTGAAGGCCGTACAACGATTGACCGGGCGAATAGCGGCCTTAGGCCGATTCATCTCGGGGTCATCAGATCGGAGTCATCACTTCTTCTCATTACTTAAGAAGAAACACAACTTTGAGTGGACTAGGGAATCTCAGCATGCCTTAGAAGAGTTAAAGTGGTACCTCTCAAGCCCGCCTTTGCTCCACACCCCGAAGGAAGACCAAATGCTATATTTATATCTAGCCGTATTCGAAGAAGCAAAAAGTAGTGTGCTGGTTCGAGAAGAACAAGGTACGCAATTCCCTGTCGATTACGTAAGTCGGACCCTAGGAGATGATGAAACCAGGTATCCATACTCGCATTAATAAGTGCATCTCAAAAATTGAAACCTTATTTTAAATGCCATCGCATATGTGTTTTTACAACATATCCCCTTCGAAACATCTTGCATAAGCCCGAATTATCGGGGCGGTTGGCCAAATGGGCCACCAACTCGGAGTGTACGATTTCAAGTATCAACCCCAAACAACCATCAAATCCCAAATTTTGGCGGACATCGTGGCCAACTTTACGCCTGCCCTCATGACCGAGTTAGAGAAAGACCTTTTGATAAAAATAGGCACATCATTAGGGGTATGGACCCTATTCACTGACGGTGCCTCGAACGTGAAAGGGTTCGGGCTCGGCATAACTCTGAAACGACCTATGGGCGGCATAATTAGACGATCTATAAAAACTGCGAAATTGACTAACAACGAGGCTGAGTATGAGGCTACGATTGCAGGTCTTGAGTTGGCCAAGGGCCTAGGAGCGGAAGTCATCAAAGCAAAATGTGATTCCCTTCTTGTAGTAAACCAAGTAAATGGGAGTTTCGAGGTTTGAGAAGAAATGATGCGAAGATACTTAGACAAACTTCAAGTTACATTGCATCACTTCAAAGAATGGACTCTAGTCCACATACCTCGAGAACAAAACAGCGAGGCCGATGCACTCGTAAACCTGGGATCATCCGTCGAAGAAGAGATATAATCTCGGGGGCTGTTATACAGCTATCCAAGTTAGTGATTGAAGAAGGCCATGCCGAGATCAACTCCACAAGTTTGACATGGGATGGGAGGAACAAGTATATCGATTATTTGAGAAGCGGAAAGCTGCCCATGGACCTAAAAGAATCGAGGGCCCTTTGAGCAAAAGTAGCTCGATTTTCACTCGACGGGAACGGAACTCTATATAGAAGGACCTTCGACGGACCCCTAGCAGTATGCTTGAGACCAGGGGACACCGATTATGTGCTTCGATAAATCCATGAGGGAACTTGTGGGAATCATTCGGGTGCCAATTCCTTAGTCCGAAAGGTGATCAGAGCGGGCTACTATTGGGACATCATGGATACAGACATGAAGGAATTCGTTCGAAGGTGTGATAAATGCCAAATGTTTGCGCCAATGATTCACCAACCCGGTGAACAACTGCATTAAGTCTTATCACCATGGACGTTCATGAAATGGGCGATGGACATCGTCAGCCCCTACCAACGGCGACAGGTAAAGCTAGATTCATTTTGTTTATGACCGGCTACTTCTCAAAATGGGTGGAAGCACAAGCATTCGTAAAAGATAAGAGAAAAATAAGTCATTGACTTCATCTGGGACCACATCATATGCCGATGATTACATGTGATAATGGGAAGCAGTTCATCGGCAGCAAAGTGACGAAGTTCCTCAAAGATGATAAAATCAAAAGGATCCTGTAAAAGCCCTACTACCCATGCGCAAATGGACAGGCCGAGTCCAAGAATAAGACCATCATCCAAGACTTGAAAAAGAGGTTAGAAAATTCAAAGGGAAAATGGAGTGAGTTGTTTCCCGAAACACTATGGGCATATCAAACAACTTCGAAGACAAGCACAAGAGAGACACCGTTCTGTTGGTATATGGGTCCGAGCCTTTAATACCTGTCTAGGTCGGGGAACCAAGCGCCATATTTCAACATGCCACCAAGGGATCGAACAACGAGACCATGACTATAGCCCTGGAGCTCCTAGATGAAAAGCGAGAGGATGCGCTAGTCTGAATGGCCGCCCAAAAACAAGTAATCGAAAGATACTATAATAGGAGAACAAACCTCCGATACTTCGGAGTGGGGGACTTAGTCCTGAGGAAAGTCACCCTCAACACTCGAAACTCAAATGAAGGGAAGTTAGGCTCTAGCTTGAAGGACCATACCGCGTCCTTGGAGTAGTAGGCAAAGGGTCCTACAAACTCGGCACCATGGATGGCGAGCAATTACCAAGCAATTGGAATATATCGATGCTCAAACTATACTATTGTTGAGGTACAACATTCCCCATTTTAATTTATGTTTCATACTAACTTATTACAAGTGTTAGATTGAGGCGAGTCGAAGCACCCTTCAGCTCGAAGCCTTGGGTTTTAAAGCATGCGTTGCACTCTTTTTCCCTTGGATCGGGTTTTATCCCAAATGGGTTTTACCAGTGAGGTTGTTAACGAGGCAACACACATATGCTACCTGAGGAAAACTTAACAAGTATTCAAGGCTTCTTTTCAATCAGCCTCGAATACTAGGGAGAATCAACCTCGGAGGTTATCTTTTCGAAAGAATCAAGTTACACCTAAGAGGGCCTCGATAGGAAAATATTGTATTGGGCCAAACAGTCAAATGAACCGTGTCCATATAGAACAATCGAGCCTCCGAAGACAAAAATATGTACACATATATCAAGTAATCTAAGAAGCCTCTTTGCTTGTAAAAACACTTTGCGCCTCAAAGAAGTTTATTACTTTCATGCAAAATGGCTCAAGGGCCGAAAATTCTCGAACACTCGAGGGCTGTCATCGACAGTCAGCTCATCCAGCCATCAAAAACTCAAATTCGTAAGACCTCCATGAGGCAACTTAGAGCTCGTAAGACCTCAGTGAGGCAACGTCGAATCTGTAGGACCTCGACGAGGCATGCCCAAGTTTATAAGACCTCAATGAGGCATACTAAAATTTTTAAGACCTTAAAAAGGCATAACCCCGACATTAAGGCCAAGGCTATATATTCGAACTTGTAAGACCCCTAAAAAGGCATACCCTCTTTATAGACGCCAAGGTCACCTCGCTCGGGGACTAAAGGCTACGACCAAAAATAAGGAATAAGGTCAAATCAAAATGCTACGACCGAATTAATGCGGCTCGTAGACTTCCGACTACCGCCATAAAACTGAAGTCCTTCAAGTACTTCAAAAATACTTCGAAATAAACCGGTTAATCAGGCTACCCTCGGCATAAGCAAAGGAGCTTCGATAATATCAGCTTCGACAATGAAAAGGCTTCGAAACAATCAACCTTCAATAAAAAGTCTTCGAAACATTAGCGTTCGAGAAAACCCCAAGAGGTTGACTATCGTCACATATCGACTCATAATCGAGGTTCTCGTTTGAGTCATCGAAGAGTCGGACGAACACGAAACATGCCAAGGCATAATTAAAACTTAAAAAGTCTTTAGCAAGAATGAGGGGAACCCATAGCAATATTAAAGGTCGAATCAACCCAATCTAAAAAGAGCCTAAGGGTCAATGCGTAGGAGCCTAAGGGCCAGCCAAAAGAGCCTAAGGGCCAACATGTCGGAAACCTAAGGGTCGATAAGCCCGAGTCAAAACTTGATTCGTGGACCAAGCCCTAAACGGTTGTCTATTATCCATCATCAATTTTTCATCAAACAGAAAAACCTAAGAGTTCATATTATAAGTTCGACACATCCGATCGATTATCGACAAGCATCAAAGTTTATTCCAAAAAAGCAAAGGAAAGACAAGAAGTGATGAAAAGCAAAGATCCTTTTATATATTATAAAGGTTCACAAAAACATATTTACAAAGCTCACACTTGGAGCCAGTACACGAAAAAGAAAGAAAAATAATCCTAATCTTCCGCTGGGGGCACTTGACTGAATGAAGCTCCCTCGAGAGCTATGCCTTCAAGGGCTTGTCCCTCGATCCCCATGTCATCAATGGCCTCTTCCCCCTCATGTACTTCCTTTTCTTCTTCGTCACCTTCCGAGTTGTTGGCCGAGCCACTGGCCGAATCACCATCAGAAAAAATCAGGGTTGCCGACTCTTCCTCTAGGACCCTCACTCTGTCGATCTCAGTAAAAATGTCAAAGCCCCCTGTATGTGCTACCTTGAGAACCTGTCTCCAAGATCCCAATCGAGCACGGTCCAGGGCTCGAGCTAGTTTGAGCTCGGCCTCAGCAGATACTTTGCAGCAACAGCATCCTCCCGATACGAGGATAAGAGCTCATCAACCTCGGCCTTAGTCCTGGACAGCGCGGCAACTGATTCAACATGGTGATCCTTATACTTGCCACTTTCTACCTTTGCATCTGGGAGTTGATGCTCAGCCGAGGTCATCTTCTCTCAGAGGCTACCTCATCCATACGTCGTTTGAGCCCGAGGATCTCAATATCCTTGACTCTAAGCTCTTCCCACATCAAGTCATCTTTTTTCTTAAGCTACAAGAATCAAGTTGAGGCATTAAAATGCTAAAATTGAACGAGCACAAAAATAAGCATACGAAAATTGGCCCGCTCTCGAGATAAAGCCTCATACGGGGCCATCTGAATACTGGACTGATAGCTGTTATTATATGCAAACTCCGCTAATGGCAGAAACTGATCCCATGAACCACCAAAATCAATCACACAAGCCCGTAACATATCTTCCAATATCTGAATAGTCCGTTCCGACTGCCCGTCGGTCTGAGGGTGAAATGCGGTGCTCAACTCTACATCAGTACCCATACCTTTCTGTACGGCTCTCCAAAATTGAGATGTGAACTAAGTACCTCTGTCAGAAATAATAGAAACCGAAACTCCATGCAACCGGACAATCTCCTTAATGTAGGTACCAACTAACCGCTCTGAAGTATAAGTGGTACTGACAGGAATGAAGTGCGCGGACTTGATCAATCTATCCACAATCACTCAAATAGTATCAAAACCCTTCGAAGTCCGTGGAAGCCCAAGTCCATAGTAATCCTCTCCCACTTCCACTCTGGAATATCTAACCTCTGAAGCAAACCACCTGGTCTCTGGTGCTCATACTTGACCTGATGGAAGTTGAGACACCGTGCTACATACTTAACAATATCTTTCTTCATCCGTCTCCACCAATACTGTTGTTTCAGATCCTGATACATCTTCGCGGTACCCGGATGTATAGAATACCGCGAACTGTGAGCCTCTGCTAATATCAACTCTCGAATACCATCCACGTTGGGCACGCAAATACGGCCCTGCATCCTCATAACTCCATCATCACCAATAGTCACATCTCTGGCATCACCCCGACGAACTCTATCCTGAAGAACCACTAGGTGCCGGTCATCATATTGTCGTGCCTTAATCTAATTAAATAGAGAAGACCGAGAAGCCATGCTAGCTACCACTCGTGGAGGATCTGAAAAATCCAATCTCACTAACTGAACCGCTAAAGCCTGATCATCAAGGGCTAAAGGTTGCTCTGCTGCTGAAAGATAAGCTAGACTTCCCAAACTCTCGGCTCTGCGACTCAAGGCGTCGGCCACCACATTGGACTTTCCCGGATGATACAAGATAGTCAACTCATAGTCCTTGAGAAGGTCCAACCATCTCCTCTGCCGCAAATTCATGTCCTTTTGCCTCAGCAGATACTGCAAACTACGATGATCGGTGTAAATCTCACACTGTACTCCATACAGATAATGCCGCCAAATTTTCAAGGCATGGACAATGGCAGCTAACACCAGATCATGCACTGGATAATTCTTCTCGTGCACCTTCAACTGCCTCGACGCGTAGGCAATCACCCTACCGTCCTGCATCAACACCGCTCCCAAGCCCACTCTAGAAGCATCACAATAAACCGTATAAGAACCCGAACCAGTAGGCAACACTAATATCGGAGCTGTGGTCAAAGCTGACTTGAGCTTCTGAAAGCTCTTCTCACATTCATCGGATCATCTGAATACAACACCCTTCTGTGTCAATTTGGTCAGAGGTGAAGCAATAGAAGAAAATCCTTCCACAAAGCGACGGTAGTAACCCGCCAGACCAAGAAAACTCCGAATCTCTGTAGCTGAGGACGGTCTAGGCCAACTCTGCACCGCCTAAATCTTCTTCGGATCAACCTGAATACCCTCACTAGACGCCACGTGCCCCAAGAAAGCTACTGCACCAAGCCAAAACTCACACTTAGAGAATTTTGCATAAAGCTTATCCTCTCTCAGTCTCTGCAACACGATTCTGAAGTGTTGAGCATGCTCTTCCTGGCTACGAGAATAAACCAGGATGTCATCAATGAATACAATAACGAAAGTATCAAGATAGGGCTGAAACACGCTGTTCATCAATTGCATGAACGCTGCTGGGGCATTGGTCAGCCCGAATGACATAACCAGAAACTCATAATGACCGTTGGTCCTGAAAGCCATCTTCGGAATATCAGAGTCCCAAATTTTCAACTGATGATACCCAGACCTCAAGTCGATCTTGGAGAATACCTTAGCTCCCTGAAACTGATCAAATAAGTCGTCAATAGGAGGCAACGGATAACAATTCTTCAGTGTAACCTTATTCAACTATCTATAATCAATACACATGCGCATCGAACCATCCTTCTTTTTCAAAAACAACACCGGCGCACCACAAGGCAATACACTAGGCCGAATGAACCCCTTATCTAAGAGTTCCTGAAGCTGCTCTTTTAATTCTTTCAACTCTGCTGGTGCCATACGGTAAGGGGGAATAGAAATAGGATGAGTATCGGGCACCAGGTCAATACCAAAATCAATATCCCTGTCAGGTGGCATGCCTGGCAGGTCTGCAGGGAATACATCAGGAAAATCACGGAATACGGGAACAGAATCCACAGATGGAGTCTCACTACTTACATCCCTCACAAACGCAAGATAAGATTCACACCCTTTCTCAACCATACGCTGAGCCTTTAAATAAGAAATCACTCTGCTAGGCACATGCTCTATAGACCCCCTCCACTCAACTCTCGGAACTCCGGGCATAGCTAAGGTAACGGTCTTAGCGTGACAATCAAGAATAGCATGACATGGAGATAACCAATCCATGCCTAGAATTACATCAAAATCGACCATACTCAGTAACATCAAGTCCACTCGGGTCTCCAGACCCCCAATAGATATAAGACACGACCGATACACATGGTCCACAATAATAGTATCACCCACCGGAGTCTAAACATGAACAGAAGTAACTAGAGACTCACGGGGAATATTCAAAAAATGAGCAAAATAGGATGAGACATAAGAGTACGTGGAACCAGGGTCAAATAAAGCCAAAGCATCACTATGACAAACTGAAATAGTACCTGTAATCACTGCATCTGACGCCATAGCATCAGGAATGGCCGGAAGTGCATAAATACGTGTCTGGCCTCCACCTGCTCGACCTCCCCCTCTAGGACGGCCTCTAGCTGCCTGACCACCACCCCTAGCGGCCTGGGTAGGTGGTGAAATAACTGGGGCTGAAGCCGAGGGATGGACCCTCTGCTGAGCTGAACTATTAGGACGACGGGGACACTGCCTCCACTCATGTCTGTACTCTCCACACTCATAACAATTACCTGGAGCCGAAGATGAAAATTGACGAAAACCCTTGCCGCCGTGCNTTGCGAGGACCCTGCTCCGACGATACCCCATTGTATGCTGGGCAAACTGACTGTGGAGGTCTAAATGAACGACCTCTGTTAGGCTGAAATTGCCCTCTAGAAGGGGCACCACTGAAATTTTCTGATCCCCGAGGCCTCTTGACCTCTCTTTCCTCATGATCCTGCCTACGGACCGACTCAATATCCCGAGCAATGTCCACAACCTGTTCGAATGTAACTCCAGACACCCTTTCTCTGGTCATTAAAATCCGAAGCTGATACGAGAGACCATCTACAAACCTCCTAATCCTCTCTCTGTCAGTAGGGACAATCTTAGACGCATGTCTGGCTAACTCGGAAAACCTCATCTCGTACTGGGTAATTGATAATTCTCCCTGGCGCAGCTGCTCAAACTGCCTACGTTGCTCCTCTTTGTGGGACTGAGGAACATATTTCTCCAAAAATATCGTGGAGAACTGCTGCCAGGTGAGAGGTGCTGAACCAACTGGCCTACGCCTTTCAAATGACTCCCACCAAGTAAAAGCAGCACCCGCAAACTGTAATGTAACAAACAAGACCCCACTGGTCTCCAAAATACCCACAGTACGCAGTATCCTCTGGCATTTATCAAGAAAACCTTAGGCATCCTCACCCTTTGCGCCACTGAAAGTCGGAGGCTTAAGTCTGCTGAACCTTTCCAACCTACGCTGCTCATCCTCAGGCATAGCAGAGACCACAAACTCCTGAGCTGGAGCAACTGGCTGACTGGGGGCTGCTCCTGGTGCCTGAATACCCCGTACAACCTGCTCAGATGTCCGGACAACTGGAGTCTGATTGCCTCCCCCGGCCTGAGCTGCAGTGGCAGTAGTGGACATAGCAACTGCCTGAGCCAAACTGGAGCACACCGTCAATATCTGAGCCAGGGTCTCCTGAAGACCTGGAATAACAATAGGCACTGCAGGTGCCTGAGCATGTCCCGCTAGAGCACCATCGGCGGGAACCTGATCCTGAACGATAGGGGGATCCTGTGGTACCACCCCGGCTGCTGCCTGAGCTGGTCCCCTACCTCTACCTCGGCCTCGACCCCTTGTGGGTCTGGCTGGTGCCTGGTAACCCTGATCGGTATTGCGTGTCCTCACCATCTGTGAGAGAATGAAACAACGTAAGTTCAGATCTTAAGAATCAATAGATTGGCACGAATGAGTTCAAGAAAATAGAGATGTTTCCTAAAAGTTCTGCAGCCTCTTGAAGATAAGTACAGACGTCTCTGTATTGATCCGCAAGACTCTACTAAACCTTCTCATGACCGTTGAGTGCTATGTTACCTAGTGCTCTGATACCAACTTGTCAGGACCCCAAATCCTAACAGGCCGTGATGGCGCCTATCGTGGAACTAGGCTAGCCAACCATCACTTTACTACGCTTTTGTTCAATCTTAATATTTCACAATTAATAATAATCAAGCAACCATAGCAAAATTTATATAAATAAGTCTTAACGTCACAAAAAAAAATAGTCTAACAACCTCCCAAAAATTGGAGTCAATAGTCATGAGCATCTAAGAATAAATAAATATAACTCTTCTAAAACTATAATATATGTCTCTGAATCAAATTCTAAGACTAAATAAGGAAGGGAAATGGAGAAGTTGTGGACGCTGGACAGCTACCTCGAAATCCCGTGAAAATGCTGCTACCAAACTGCGTCAGCTACTGCTGCGAACTAGTACCTGGATCTGTGCACAGAGGCACAGGGAGTCTTTATGAGTACGCCAACTCAGTAGTAATGAAAATAAATCACAGTCTGAGTAATATAAACACACAGTACAGATACACAATTTCACAAAACCAGTAAAACACCAAGTCACCACGTAGTATTCATCTAATAATGAGTTCGAAATCAGTTTCCAGAAAACTTTTGAAACAAGTGCGATATCAGTATATCTCAGTAAAACCTGTTTGAAAACAAAGTAAACCATAGTTTGAAAACTCAGTAAAACCTTTCATAAAACTGCCCCTAGGGCCATAATCATTTCTTGTAACAATATTTTTCAATAACAGCACATCAGGCAATCTCACAGTCACTCTGCCCATCAGGAAACCTCACAATCACTCTACCCATCAGGCAACCTCAAAATCACTCTGCCCATCAGGCAACCTCACTATCACTCTTCATAAGCCCCGCGGGCATCACTCAATCGATACCGGCGCTCACTGGGGGTTTGTTACAGACTCCGGAGGGGCTCCTACAACCCAAGCACAATAATAAGCCATAGCATGGCATAATTCACACACAATATAGGCCCGAAGCCTCACTCATATCATATCATCCTCACAATATAGGCCAGCAGCCTCAGTTAGTCAGCTGCTCCCTCACGCGCCCAATTACTCTACGCGATTGCGAACTCCACTACGCGATAGGACTTCACACCCCGCTCAACTCACGCGATCGCGACCTCCTCCATGCGATCGCGAAGAACAAAAATCTGCCATTCCTCAGCTAACCCTACGCGATCGCGATCAAGTCCACGCGATCGTACTGCTTAAGCCACTCACCTTACGCGATCGCGGACCATTCCTCGCGATCGCAATGAACAAATTCCAGCTGCATAATCACCAGAAAACCAGCAGTGTTTTCAAGTCCTAAAATACCCGTTAACAACCCGAAATCAATCCCGAGCCCCTCGAGACCCCAACCAAACTTACCAACATATCCCATAACATCATTCAAACTTAGTTGCACTCTCAAAACACCAAAACTAACATCAAAACTCCAAATTTGTATCAGATTCAAGCCTAAGAACTTTGATATTTCTAAATTTTCACCAATGATGCCGAAACTATCCAAATCAACTCCGATTGACCTGAAATTTTGCAAACAAGTCCAAAATGACATTATGAACTTGTTCCAACTGTCAGAATTCCATTACGACCCCGATAGCCTATTTTCCACTGCCGACCGGAATCACCAAAAACTAACTTTCACCAATTCAAGCCTAATTCTACACTGGACATCACAAGATTATTCTGAACACACTCCTAAGTCCCAAATCACCTAACGAAGCTATCCCCTCCAAAAAATCCGCATTCTGAAGTCGTTTACCAATAAGTCAACTCTTAGTTGACTTTTCCCATTTTAAGGCTATTCTTAAGGACTAAGTGCCTGAATTCTAATTTAACCATTCCGATTCCAAGCCTATCAACTCTAACACATTAATAACAGAATAACCAATCTATAATAAGTCAATAAAAACAGTTATAATGCAGTTTTTTCATAACGACAGACCGGGTCGTTACATTTAGAATCTTCCCCATAGTGAACTTGTGTTTGGAAAGTTTGTTGTATTGTTTTTTTTGGTTTTTTTTATTTGGAATGGTTGGAAAGTTTTACCCTTGGTCCATTTTGGGGTTCATTATCAAATATTTTGGTTTTAACCAAGTTTATATAATATTTCATTTTGAGATTCTGTTCTACTCTTATAATATTTCATTTTGAGTTTCTGTTCAACTCTTTTATTTTGCAGTTAAATATGCTTTAGTACTTCGTAACTTAATGAAGAATACGTATCAAATTCATATTGGTGTAAACATATGAAAGAAGTAGGAAAATACATATTTCAAAGAAATTTCTTGAATAATTTGAGGAAGTTCTGTATTTTGAACTTTCAAACTGTACAACACTGTACATGAATTCAAGTAACATCTACAACTCTTTCATAAATGTTTTCTCTATAAGATATTTTACAGAATTCTAGGGTATGTTTTGCAACCCATGACAAAATATTGCTTTTAACCTAACTACTCGTGGAATCTTGTAATTTACATCCGTGAGTGTATACTTCATCAAAGCTTATCACTAAGGTGTTTGAGCCAGACTTGTGTTTTTGGCTCTTGATTTGCTCTTGACTTTTGATTTGTTGGGTAAATTGATCCAGGCTTGTCTGGAATTCTGACTTTTCTAGTCTTCTTTGACTTCCATAGTCCCCCAAGTGTTAGAGCTTTGAAGTATGAAATTTCGAGCACTTGATTATTCCTTCCATGTGGTCCATTCCCTGAAAAGGAAAATACATATGGGACTCAGAGGCATATTTTTACATGATGACTGCTTAACCCTTTTTATTTCCACCACAAAGGTTTCAACCCTAGACTGGGAATAGTTTTGTAGCATGCGTGTCTTTTAGGTCTAAAATCATCATTTGGTGTGGGCGAGCTTTTTGCCTATCATCTAAATTTGTTAGTATAATCTTAACTGAACAAAACAAAAATTATAGTTAAGTGGTACCTGACCATGGGTATTTCCCTTCTTTTAGAAATAATATTTCTTCAAATTAACATCATTCCAATTTGAAGGTAACAGCTTGCCGTCCATGGTTTCTAAATCGTAAGAGCCCTTTCCAGGGATGCCACAAACATTTCCAATTGTTTTTGTTTATTGAAAAACATTTTTGAGAACAAAATCCCCAATCATGAAGTATCTGAGATGGGCCTTCTTGTTGTAGTATCATTCAATGATTTACTTTTGTGTTGCCATTCTTATTAGAGTTGCTTCTCTTCTTTACTCGAGTAAATCCAAGTTCATTATTAATTCTTCGTCATTTGATTCTTCCATTGGTTGTGTGAATCTCGTACTTGGCTCTCCTATTTTAGCTGGGATTAAGTCTTCTGAGCCATAAACAAGTGAAAATGGCGTCTCTCACGTGCCTGTCTTTGCAGTTGTTCTATAAGCCCATAATACTCCTGGTAACACCTCAGACCTATTGCCTTTTGATTCTTCTAATATTCTCTTGAAAATTACTGATAATAATCTTATTTGTTGGCTCGGCTTTTCCATTTGCCAGCGGATGATAGGGTGAAGAGGTTATTCGTTTGATTTTCCAACTTGAAAAAATTCTGTGACTTTCAAGTCTATAAACTGTGGGCCATTATCACATACGATTTCTTTTGGAACATTGAATCGGCATATAACATTTCGCCAAATAAAATCCATTACCTTTTTTTTCTCGCACATGTCTGAAAGCTCCTCCCTCTACCCATTTGTAAAAATAATCCATTAATACTAACAAAAATTGTACATTTCCTTTAGCTTGTGGCAAAGGACCCACAATATCAATTCTATACTTCATGAATGGCCACAGGGAAATAATCGTATGTAATAATTCTGTAGGGAGATGCATGTTATTTTGATATCGTTGACATCTATTGCACTTCGCTACAAAATTTTCAGCATCCTCTTCCATTTTAGGCCAATAGTAGCCTGCTCTAGTTAGAGTTTTTACCAAAGATCTACCTCCTACGTGATTTTTACAATGGCCCTTATGTACTTCTTTCATTACATATCCTGCTTGAGTAGGCCCAAGGCATCTTGATAAAGGTCCAACGAACATTTTTCGATATAGATTACCTCGAATTAAACAGTAACGGGCAACAATTCGTCGAAGCGACTGAGACACTTTTTTGCCTTCAGGTACAGTTCATGTTGATACCCAATTTTTCCTCAAACTATTTTAAAATTTTCATATGTATCTTCAAAATCACTTTTTATAATAATTGGTATTTTTCCATAATTTTTCATATTTTTATCAATTTATTGT
The DNA here is from genome assembly GCA_005239495.1 of Nicotiana undulata. Classification (NCBI taxonomy): domain Eukaryota; kingdom Viridiplantae; phylum Streptophyta; class Magnoliopsida; order Solanales; family Solanaceae; genus Nicotiana; species Nicotiana undulata. The sequence continues at coordinate 23,350 of ML274612.1, read as the reverse complement.
CTAATTTATTCAGTACTTTATATCCCATAACTATTCATAAATTGCATTGCAAATAACTTTAAAATATTTCTTAGCTTAATATATCATTTCTAATCCTATTAGGATTTAGTTACTTCACAAATTAGCCAATTTGGTATTATTTCGCTATAATTACAACCATATTGCAATTATAGACTAATTATACATTTTATGCTATTTTAATTCAATGATCAGTCTTTTTACATTTTTTATAGTAGTTAATTACCTTAATTTCACCTATTTAGCCTCAATTTCATTTTTTATATAATTATTAGCTATTTTTTTAATTATTTATCTATTTTTATTGGTACTTAACAAATAGCCAATTTTTATTTAAAATCTAGCCCAAATCAAATCTAACCCCAACCCAATGAAAACCAGCCCAAGACCCAATCGAAATAACCCAACGACACAAGCCCAATCTCTAAGCCTACCCGACCAAGCATCTAATTGAATCCTGGCCGTTGATCAATTTTGATCAACTGCCTAAAATCACCCTTTCCTAATTTAACCCCCTAATGACTACCCCCCATTCTCATCCCCCCCTCTCATTCTCTCTCAACCGGTCTTGCTATCTCATTCTCTCTAGAACCTTCCATCTCCCCTCCTCTCTGATGGACCCTGTCCACCTTCTCCGGCTACCTCCCTCGCCGGAAGCCATGTCTTCTCACCCTCTCCTGGCCTCTGCTTCACCCTACGCCGATTTGATGCTACCCAGAGGTCCTCAGGTAAACCTGGAACGGTTCAACTCTTACCCATGGTCCTTCATGCAATTTTTCGGCCACCTCCGGCCGTTTGAGTAAGATCTATGACTTTCCGACTAAAGCCGGTAAACATTTTGAGGTTTTTATCTTTTCTGGGTTCTCTGAAACCCTAACTCTTAAGATTTTTCGATTTCTTTTAGATTTGTCTTAAATTGTGTATATTATGAAGCTTTTACATGTTTTCCTTCAAAAAGCCTTCCTATTTCTAAACGTTTCTTCATCTAAAAATTAGGGTTTCATAATCCCTCTTTCAGAAACAATTGTTCTTCCGCTTTTAGTATCATTCTATGATTCTTGCTATGTTTCAACGATTTATTTGAAATTCTCTTTTCATCTGACTTATTATGTTGAAAACTCTATGTTTCTTAGATTATGAGTCTCTCTTTGACTGATATGCTCGTTTAATTGTATGAACTCTTATTTCTCATAAACGTTTTAAGTTTTTTGTGAGTTTACCCTTTTTTTGCTCATTAGGGTTCCTGGTTTTGTTTTCTTCTGTTTATATCGTGTTCGTTCCGTTTAATCCCTTTAGTGCTACTGCTTTGTCTCTAAACCTATGTGATTTTTCTACTATAGTCATTAGGGTTTTTGACTCTTTAATTCTCCCTATTATATCATGTATGTTTGTTAATTCTTTTAGTCACTTACTGTGTGCTAGCATCGAATCCCTGATTTTATGTGATTCTTTACCCTGATATGCCTTTGCTTGCCTATTATTTGCCTAATTGATGTTATTCTTGTTCGAATCCCTGATTCTCTGTTAGGGTTCTTTATTTATTTTTTTGATGTGATTTGAAAACCTTACTGATTCTTATGGGATATTCTTACTAATTTCCAATCTTTAACTTATTTCTTACCTTGTTATATGGTTGATTTACTGTTAAATGATCCCTATTTCCTTAATTAAATCAAATGAACCTACTCTCAATTGCATATTTGTATTGGGTTGAAATTGTTTCCTAATATTGTTATGCATGAGAACTTTCATTATTTGTTATTTGCCTATTAGCCGTTTGAATTTAACCCCTTCAATCAATGGATACTTATGCTGATTTTACACTATTTTGAATATTCCTCTAAGCTACATATGGTACTTTTCCTTATTTGTTGTCTGATAACACCGTTTGAATTTTATTCCTTCAATTAAGGGACACCTATACTGATTGTGTACTGATTGATGCTCAGTCCCTTAATTACTGGTTAATTTTGATTCCTACCTTATTGATACTTTTTTTCAAAACTATATATATGCATACTCCATTCTCTCATTAGCACACACGAACTAATCTCTTCAACTCACTCTCTCGCATAACTAAAACTTGCTACTCTCTCTATTCTCTCTTATGTGCTACTTGTTATTCTCCTAAGTTAGCCGGCTGCAAGCCAAGGCTAACTATTGTGCATCTTCTACTTCCAGTTTGTGTTACTGCTTTCTTCACTTACTGGTATGTTCTAATTCACATTTCAGTTCTCAAACCAACATGTTTCTACCACTGTTGCAATTCATTGTGTTTCTAATTTGCTTTTACTTATTATTTTGTGGTTCAATATGTAACTAGGATCCTGAACCCTACTCACATGTTAAGTTATGCTTTACCTGTCATGACCAGCATGTTCCTGTATACTTAATACATGTTTCTTATATGAATCCCCCATGCCTGTGTTTGGTACATTATTCTGATTAGAGTCTTAACTTTTTGGTACTGTTATGATGGTCTAATCATATACCCCATTGTATTCCCCAATTCCTAAACCCCTAGGATCTCTGATTGTTTATGCATACTCATTCCTGTTACATGTTCAGTACTCTGTACCTATGTGTCCCTCAACTCCCATTATCCTTGGTTGTGATTGATTGACTATCATGAGTTCTTTGTGTACTTGTTGGGTGTTTCTGCTCTTTCTGTCTGTTTTAGTGGTTAAACTTTTATTATGAAAAGGCCATTTCAATTAACTCTCTGTTACAAAACTGTTTTTTCTACCCAAAGTTTTTTTCAAACTATATCAAGCACTCTCACTCTACTCTTATACCATTAAGTTCTGCCTCTTTTGTGTGAGCATTGCCTTGGGACCCTTGAGCTTCCACGGAACTTTGACACACAAAGGCTGGCCATTCCACACTGCACTTACTCTATCTTGGCTATGAAATCTAGGTGTGAGCACTGCCCGGGATCCCTTGAGGTCCTTAGGGAACTCTGACACACCCGGATTGTGGAAAAGGTTGTGAACCATTACTTGGCATTGAGGCCATGGAGATCTGGGCCTATACTATAGGCTCCCTATAATTAACTTCTTATTTTTCTTTATTTTGGTAATGTAATTCCTATTCAATGGTCTGTAATAAATAATTGTAAACAACTTTGGGGTTGGATAGTGAAAAGGGGTGGGTAATGTGCATGTTGTAGTGTAATCAAGGGTAGAAATCATGCTTCCTAGATTTACTTTCTCTATGCGCAATAGCATCCGTGTTTTGGTACAACATGTCAAGCATGCCATGCATTAGATATCATGTTATTTAGGATTTATACGTACTGTTTTCACCATCTCATCATCTCTTAGAAATCCTATCTATAGGGCTAAAATAATGCAAAGAAAATAAATTGTTATTATGTGATTCTGCCTTGTAAACATGTTTTGAAACTTAATTTAGAAATCATGTCTTAGGATAAAATGTATTAATATCGGTTTTTATTTGTACTGCAACTATGCTCCTCACTTAGCAAACATGTGTTAAGATAAACAAGCATTAAAAAATGTCACCTATGTTATTCCTGAAACTATGCATAATGTTGTAACTTCATGCACTTAGAAATCCTGCCTAGGAGTTCTACATACAACCATTCTGCATGTCTATATGTGCATATTAGATATCATGTTTTAGGATCTCATTCTACGCCTAGACTAATCACTGATGCATGAAAAAGGCCAAAAAATTGTTTTACCATATTTCTAACAACTGGTAATGATCCTGCATTTTGTGCAACACCTAAGTACAACATATTTAGGAAAAACAACCTGTAACAGTTTCTTTAATAAATTTGGTAACTACTGAGCATATTATTCCCCGCCTAGGCAAGCCTTAGGTTATAAACCATAAAGAAATAAAACTAGAACTATCTTTTGTGATTAGCGCTCAACTGTCAGCATGTTTAAAACCAGTAAGTAATCCTGATTAAGACTTCCTCTTTGAGTTATGCAATAAAATTGTCTTTGTGTTATCACTTAGATAGCATGTTTAGGATCTGAACCTGAATTTGGACCTTAATTGTGCATGAGCGATGTTGTTTATGTGTACTATGTGTGGAGGTATACTTGAGCCTTCTATTTTCTTTCCATGCACCCCATAATTGAAGTCTTATATGTTTTATTATGTGTCACCTTAGTAATTTTTACCGTTAAAACCTGAGAGTCTGCCTAGCACATCCCTCATAGGATAGAAGTCCTAAATTCCTCTAGGACCGATAGGAATGGACGGGTAACAACATGCAATAGAGGTCGTGACCGACACTCGCTTTAATTACCTTCACGTGGGGAAATGGTAGATATGGATATGATGACTTGTGCGTTAATACCATGTGTAGTCCCTCTTTGAGGAGTGTCATACCAGGTATTGCATTGATGTGATCCATATTATAAACTAACCTAGGATATCCCTTTACATGCTTAGACTGCAATTCTTTTTAAAATCTAGCTTTCCATTATCTATTTGTAAATATCTGTGTACTTAGACTTAAATCCCCTACTAGTTGAGCCATACTTGTTTATTTGCTAAATTGTACAAATTCACAAAAGTTATTTGGTCGGGAACCGCACTTGTGGATCCTGAGGGGTGCCTAACACCTTCCCCTTAGGATAATTTCAAGTCCTTACCCTGTCTCTGGTTATCAAACATAGTCATAATGAACCCCTGATAGGTTCCCTAACGCACCTCAAAAATCGTTAAGTGGCGACTCTTAAACTTGCAAACCCCTTTCCCAAAAGGAAACGAGTTGTCCCAACAATGTCAAAAACCACGACCGATCCGAAAGGAGAGGAAAAAGGGGGGGCGACAACATGGCGACTCTGCTGGGGATTTTTAGGCTTTTACCATTTCAAACTGCTTTGTGAATTTGTACCTTTACTTTGTTAATATTTGCACCCTTTCCTTTCCCGTTTCCGTGAAATTAATTTTTTATCTCTTTCGAGTATTTATTCTTTCCCAAAACAAAACTGACATGTTTCTTTATTTCCCTTTGTAACCGCTTTAAATCATAACGGTTGTATTTATCGCTTTCTTAACGTGCAAATACATGACAACATGCTTTTAATGCTTATTTATTATTTCATAATCATGTTCAACATCATACTCCACTCGTGCCAAACAAAATACTATAGCAACACTTGATGAGTGGTTGCGCCCTTCCTAGATCATTACCCCATAAATTCGGAAAGGCTTATTTGCGGTAAAACTTGTCGATCAGCGGTGCAGTCGATGGTTCCGTGCCTTTCCCTCTTGATTTGTCCGCTCAAGGGTACCTGTCTTAAGACCCATAGAAATCTACTGCTGCATGCATCATGGTAAAACCTAGACAGACTAACATGTCGTCCGCACAATAGACTTTAAGATAGCCTTGTCCAAAAGTCCATTGGGTTTCCATAGACTCAAACGAACAACATCACGTTTTGTGCATTTAGTTCAACTAAATGCTTCATGCTAATTGTTGATGTTAAATAGTCGAGTCTGGTGGGGGTAAGGGCCTAACCTTCTTTGCCTTGCAGAAATATGAGGAACGAAGTCCCCAGATTCGGCATGGCCACCAATATCCATCCAAAATTGCTAAGCTGGTGGGATGATTTACACTCTAGTGACAAAACCCTGGTCAGAAAATATCTGGGTAATCTACCATCCCTCCAAGAAATCCAGCCTAACAACATGATGATAGAGGCTTCTGCCTTATTCCGGTACTGTGAAAGGGTCGTCTTCCGCTTTGGGGACCTCGAAATGACACCTTTGCTAGAGGAGATAGGAGGACTGGTCGGTCTAGTTTGGGAAACCCCGGGTTTGCTGATGCCTGAGAACCGCACAGGCAAGGGTTTCTTAAAGATGATGGGTCTGAAGAAGAACACAGAATTGGTATGCCTTAAATAATAGTACATCCCTTTTGATTATCTGTACGAAAGGTACGTCTATAGCAAATCGTACCGTACCTTCCATGATAAAATTTCCATCACATCCTTGGGGCACATCCATCGTAGGGTATTCTTCTTCATGTTTTGCTTCCCGGGTCTGATCATATTTCCAATGAAGAAATAAAGAATCCATACCAGGCTGGCTATGGTAACTAAGACACTAATGGAAGGAATCGGTGGGCAAAACATCAGCATCGTGCCCATGATCATTGCAGACATATACCGAGCCTTAGAAAATTTTCAACATGGAGCGAAACACTTTGAGGGTTGCAACTTATTACTTCAACTTTGACTCTTAGAACATCTACAAAAAGGCCAGTATCAACAAGAGTTTCAGCGAAGGGCGTGGAATGACCACATCGCTTTCCACAATCTAAAGCGAATGAACTACATCTATGACATGTTTTCTCAACCTGAGAATGCCAAAGAGTGGGTTGAGTTCTTCGACCATCTGACCGAGTAACAAGTCCAATGGATGTTTGAATGGTTTCCAACAGAAGAATTTATCGCTCGATCCAGAGATGCACTGTTCCTGATATTGATTGGTCTGAGGGGAAGATAACCTTACATCCCTCTGCGAGTTATGAGACAAGCAGGTAGGAAACAAGTCATACCAAGGGTCGACAAAATGAGCCATCTTCGAGCAGACTTCCAAAATGATGATAGTCCTCACAAGTGCCAAGCCTAGCACATGTGGCACTATAAGATCGTCATGGAGAAAGATACCATTAAGCCAGACATATATCATGTCGGTTGTACCCCTTTCTATTCTAGTTGGTTGGAAGACAATTGGTATGGTCTGGGCAAGCAAGGGTTCGTTCAAGGCCACATAATTATATATGAAAAGGCCGAGGCGCAAGTCAAATACAACTAGCTGCGCAGAAGGATCCGTGAATGCGAGAGCGAACACTGCGAGATACATGGGTCCAACAAGAAGCTGATTGAGGAATGGAAAGGCATGGCTATCAGTACCAACAAAAGGATAGGGTACTTGGAGCGAGGCATAGTAGAGTTTGAAGGAAAATTCCTCAAAAGGGTTGAAGACTGTCAAAAGGCTGAAGGGACCAAGGGTGGACATCTAGCCAGATCATACATGTTGCTGGGACTTTGCGAGTTGAGGAAGTTGTTCGAAGGAATCAAAGATGTCGAGTCTATGGAATTTTCTGGGACCAAATAGATAGGATTTTCCTTTCCGTTTTATTGATGTAATAAGGCCAATGGCCATTAGTGACCTTTATTTCTTTTTTATTTAGTGTCGGTTTGGGATTCGTCTCTTTTTATCAATGAAATGAGGCATTTAGCATTTTAAGTTCTCCAAATCAATTTGTCGCTAGGCCTACCTCAGGCACAAAGAGGTACCCAAATTAGGACACGCTTTACATTCCCGCACTATGTGTTTAAATATTACAATACTTTTATTAATCCTCACTGACTTGGCTACCTTTTGTTTTTGTTTTTGTTTTCTTTCTTTTTATTATTCCCCTCCCCAAAGGTTAGTTTGTGCACTCTGGCATCATCATCCTTTCTTACAAGATCTAGGGGCTCTCCACCATCTCCTCTTCTTAGTCCTCCGAAAGGCAAGAACAAAGGAAAAAAGAAAATGGAAGATTCAGGCAATATCAGAAATGAGATCGTGGTTGAACGGGTACAGGCCATTGATGGCAAGGGTATTCAGGTTCAGAATGAAACTGTGTCGCAGCTAGAACGGAAATTCTCGAAGTTTCAAGAAGAGCTTGACCAAGTACGAAACCTGGCAAACCTGTCATTTACCCTCAATGTCCTAGACGCCAACCTCCCCAAAATCAAGAATCCTACACCTCCTCAAAACATCCCAAAACAACAGAATCATCCCGTACCTCACCATCACAACACCCCACCAAAGAACCAAACTCTTCCGGCACAATGCAATGCCTGCCTTACTCCAAATAACACTCCACTGCTTATCCCAGAACCTAAGAACTCCACAAATGACCATTTCCATACTCATGCACCGGGCCACCATAACAACCCTATCTACGTGGAGACCATGCCACACTACACTCCACCTATCCCATACACACCAGAGTCTGATGAAAAGGATCTGCTTATCTGGAACTTGGCCGAGGAACTTAGGAAGCTAACCAGCCGGGTTCAAGGCGTTGAGGCCAACAGGGGAGTCGAAGGGCTGAACTATGAGGACCTCTGCATACAGCCTGATGTCGAACTAACTGAGGGGTAAAAAACCTCTGATGTTCGAAATGTTTTATGGTACAGGTGATTCACGGATCCCTCTGAGAACCTATTGCAACAAGGTGGTTGGAGTAAGGAAAAATGAAAGAATCCGCACGAAGTTGTTCATGAGGAGATTGAAGGGAGATGCATTGTGTTGGTACATCAGCCAAGATCCCAAGAAGTGGTCAAACTGGGTGAGCATGGCATCTGACTTCATGGACATGTTCAGATTTAATACAGAGAACACACCAGACGTATTCTACATCCAGAATTTAAAGAAGAAGCCCATAGAGATATTCGCGAGTATGCTAATCGCTGGAGGTCCGAAGCTCCTAAGGTCAAACCCGCCTTAGAGGAATAGCAAATGAACAAGTTCTTTGTCCGGGCTCAGGTCCCGCAATACTATGAACGGTTGATGATGATTGAGAACCACAAGTTCTCCGACATTATCAAATTGGGTGAAAGGATTGAAGAAGGTATTAAAAGTTGCATGGTCACAAATTTTGAAGCCTTGCAAGCTACGAATAAGGCTTTACAGTCCGGTGGTGTGTCCAAGAAAAGGGACGTGGGAGCCGTGATGGTTACACAGAGAACCAAATCCCACTCAAATACCAAACTTACCCAACACCTCTACTCACATATCAGCCAACCCCAAATTACCAAGCACCCCCACCTTCATACCAAGCTCCACCACCAACTTATCAATCATCTCCACCACCCACATATCAACCTACTTCACCCATATACTCCCAACCCGCTCATGTATACCACACTTATAATTCTCAACCATCTCATTATCAATCACCCCCTTCACGCCAAAACTTCCCTAGACCTCGACCTAATTTTGATCGCAGACCTCCAAAACAATACACCGCCATTGCCGAACCTATTGACCAGCTGTATGAGAAGCTCAAAGCTGCTAGTTATGTCACCCACATCCCTGTTGTGACCCCTGAGAACCATTCCCAGTGGTTCAACCCAAACAAGTCCTGTGCATACCACTCCGGCATGAAGGGACACACAATCGATGAATGTCGCTCTTTAAAGGACAAAATACAATCCTTGATTGATAAAAAGATCATTATGGAAAAGTAACCCGCTCCAAACGTCCGCAACAATCCCCTATCATACCATAGGGGTGGAGGTATCCACATGATAGAAATAGAAGATGACTGGAATCTCGAGGGATCGATCGGGTTGATCGTAGAAGGCGATGACCCAAAGGAACCGGTGATTAATCTCAATCCAATGATAGTCCAAATTCAACCTTCTAAGGATGCTGAGGTAAATATGTCTATACCTTTTGAGTTTGAAGCAGCGCCACCCGCAAAGACACCAGCACCAATTGAGGTTGAATTCGTGTCTCCGGCAAATGCACCCGCACCATTTGAGGTTGTAGTCTTGCCACCCAAGGCACATCTTCCGTTCGAAGTAAGGATAGCCGCGCCGATCACAGTGGCTATGTCAACCACACCACCCTTCTATACAAATGTTGTACCCTGGTACTATACAGTCGAGGCGAGAAGGAAAGGCAAGGTCAAGACTGAAGAAGCTGTCGCAGTACAGGGTATGACGAGAACTGGTAGAGTCTACACACCTGAACATCTGGCTGAATCAAGCAAGTAGGCTTCCAATCGGCCACCCCTTATTGAGACTGGTCCGGACGACCTTTGGAGGAAAGTACAGGCCAAGGAGTATTTGGTCGTCGACCAATTGAACAAGACTCCAACACAAATATCCATTCTCTCTTTGCTGCAGAACTCTGAGACGCACATGAGTGCTATGTTGAAGGTGTTGAACGAAGCATACGTGCCGAATAATATCACTAGCGGGGAAATGACCAATATGGTGGTTAAGTGTTGGAAATCCATAAGATAACTTTTCATGAAGATGAGATGCCACCTGAAGGGCTGGGTCACAACAGAGCATTGCACATCACCGTGCAATGCGAAGACTATTTCATCACAAGAATCCTGATCGATGGGGGATCTAGTCTTAACATCTGTCCGCTGATAACACTCAAGAAACTAGGTAAAGGGCTGCATGAGATAAAGGATGGAACAGTCAATGTGAAAGACTTCGATGGATCTCAATGGTCCACCATCGGTGAGATTATTCTATGCCTGCATATGGGACCAACCTGGTTCGAGGTCGACTTCCAAGTAATAGATGTACCAGCTTCTTACAACTTGCTATTAGGACGACCATGGATCCATGCTGCTGGGGCCGTAGCATCAACGCTACACTAGGCAGTGAAGTTTGAGTGGAACCACTAGGAGGTGATTATTCATGGCGATGGTAGCAAACCTATTTACAGTCGCCAGACTATTCCGGCAATCGAGGGGAGAAGGAAGCTAGGTGGAGAAACTTACAACCATATTGAACAGGTCAATGCCATTGATAAGGAAAAATGGTGGGATAGCAAGATCTCAAGCATGATTAATTGGCGAGGGTACGAGCCAGGTAAAGGGCTCGGGAAGAACCTCCAAGGGATCTTGAAACCCATAAAGCTCAACAAAGATGGCGCCACTTTCGGTTTAGGATATGAGTACACTTGGGAAGAATTCAAGAGTTTTTTGCCACCATGGCGCGGTCCTTATTACCCACTGGAGAATCCGATACCGCGTCTAGAGTAGACCTTTCATCAAGATGGCATTATCTATGGGTCTGATGAAGAAGAGGCACCTGCAGCATTGAGGAACTTTTTCATGGAGGACAGTGACATGGATTGTTGTGTTATTCTCGAGGAGGAGGGGGAGGAAGGCCCTTCCATACAGGTTGTGAATAGAGGGGAATATCTCAAGAATTGGACCATCAGGACAACCAAAGCCCGACGAGCCTCGGGGTAGCAAGGCAAAAACAAGCATTGTTCATTTGTTTTAACTAAATGATTTTCCTTTCGCAATTTTCAATTCATGCAATAAGATCATCAATGTTCAAAACCTTTATCCAATTTATCAAAAGAATTTTAAAGTTTAAGTTTTATGAATCAATATTTATTATTGTTGTTTTTCTCTTACTACTTTATCTACACAACATTTCTATTACCTATCTTGATGAACCAATGATTGTGACATGCAACGAGACAACGCAACAAACGGACATTGATTCAAAGGAACATGACATACCTGACGAGATTATTAAAGAAGTTGAGAATTTTGAGAACAGACCTAAGTCCAACATGGATGAGACCGAAGTTATCAACTTGGGAGTCAAAAAATGTCAAGGAAACTCGAATCAACATTCACTTGTCGCCATCAGAGAAGAAGGAGTACACAGAGTTTCTGAAGGAGTATGCGGACATATTCGCCTGGTTGTACAATGATATGACTGGTCTAAGTACGTCCATTGTTGCTCATAAGTTACCAACCAATCCAATGTGTCCACCGGTAAAGTAAAAGCTCAGAAAGTTCAAACCTGATATGAGTTTTTAAATCAAGGAAGAAGTCACCAAGAAAATCAACGCTAAAGTTCTCAAGGTAGTTGAGTACCCGACATGGTTAGCCAACATTGTGACAGTACCGAAGAAAGATGGGAAGGACAGAGTCTGTGTCGACTACCGGGATCTCAATCGGGCCAGTCCGAAAGACGACTTCCTCTACCAAACATACACATCCTAATTGACAATTGCGCCAAGAATGAGCTACAGTCATTCGTGGATTGCTTCACTGGTTACCATCAGATCTGGATGGATCAGGAAGATGCTGAGAAAATTGCTTTCATTACGCCGTGGGGAATATACTACTATAAGATGATGTCGTTTGGCCTGAAGAATGCTGGGGCCACCTATATGAGGGCTATGACCACTATCTTCCACGATATGATACACAAGGAGATCGAGGTATATGTGGATAATGTTATTATCATGTTCAAGAAAGCCAATGATCACATAGAAGATCTGAGGAAGTTCTTCAATAGACTGCGGAAATACAATCTGAAGTTGAATCCCGCAAAGTGGGCATTCGGGGTTCCTGCTGGAAAATTGCTTGGGTTTATTGTAAACCGTCGAGGAACAGAATTGGATCCGTCGAATGTCAAAGCCATTCAAGAACTACACCTTCCAAAGAATAAGAAAGATGTAATGAGCTTCTTAGGAAGGCTTAACTACATTATCCGGTTCATAGCACAGTCTATAGTTATCTGTAAGCCGATCTTCAAGATGCTAAAAAAGGACGCCGCAACCAAATGGACCGATGATTGACAGAAAGCCTTCGACAGAATCAAGGATTACTTGTCAACACCGCCAGTCTTGGTACAACCTGAGCCAGGTAGACCTTTTCTACTCTATCGTGTAGTGTTAGATGGAGCTTTAGGCTACGTTCTTGGATAGCACGACGAAACAGGAAGAAATGAGCAAGCCATCTATTATCTCAACAAGAAGTTCACTCCATATGAGACCCGGTATTCTCTATTGGAACGCACCTGTTGCGCTTTGACTTGGGTCGCCCAGAAGCTGAGACACTACTTCTGTGCATACACAACATATTTTATATCGAGGATGGATCCCTTAAAATACATCTTTCAGAAGCCCATGCCCACTGGCAAGCTGGCCAAGTGGCAAATCCTGCTGAGTGAATTCGACATTATTTATGTAACTCAAAAAGCGGTCAAGGGACAGGCACTGGCAGATCACCTTGTTGAGAACCCCGTGGATGGAAAATACGAGCCTCTGAAAATGTATTTTCCCGATGAAGAGGTATCATTCTTAGGAGAAGACATTGCAGAATCCTATGGCGGTTGGAGAATGTTCTTCGACGGAGCAGCGAACTTCACAGGAGTTGGCATTGGAGTAGTCCTAATATCACAAATCGGTCAGCATTATCCGGTATCCGCCAAACTCAGATTCCCCCACACCAACAATATGGTGGAATATGAAGCCTGCATCTTACGGCTCAACATGGCCATTGACATGAACGTCTAGGAGCTGCTAGTGATTGGTGACTCAGATTTGCTGGAACATCAGGTACAAGAAGAATGGGTTTCCAAGAATTCAAAGATACTACCGTACCTGCACCACGAGCAGGAATTGAGAAAGAGGTTCACGAAGATAGAATCGGCACGTCCCCAGAATCCAAAACGAGTTCGCCGATGCATTGGCCACTCTATCATCTATGATTCAGCATCCAGACAAGAATTTCAGTGATCCCATTCCAGTGAAGATCAACAACCAACCAGCCTACTCTGCCCATGTCAAAGAAGAAGCAGACGGAAAACCTTGGTTTCATGAAATCAAGGAATATTTGGAAAAAGGAGAATACCAGAGCTTGGAAATCCTACTCAGAAACGCACACTTTGGAGACTGTCCAACAACTTATTTCATAGCGGAGGAATCCTGTATAGGAGGACTACCGATTTGGGACTATTAAGATGTGTCGACGCAAAGGAAGCTTCCAAGCTGCTAGAGGAAATCCATGCTGGGACTTGCGGCCCGCATATGAACGACTTTGTTTTGGCCAAGAAGATACTTTGGGCCGGTTACTTTTGGATGGTTATGGAAATAGACTTCATCCAGTATGTCCGAAAATGCTACCGATGTCACGTACACGCAGATATGATAAAAGTACCTCAAAATGAACTCAATGCAACATGCTCGCCCTGGCCGTTTGCCGCCTGGGGAATGGACGTTATTGGACCAATTGAGCCTGCCTCCTCCAACATACACAGGATCATCCTAGTAGCCACCGATTATTTCACCAAATGGGTCGAAGCGGCATCCTACAAAGCAGTAACTAAGAAAGTCGTGGAAGATTTTTTCCGCGACAACATTGTTTCTCGATTCTGAGTCATAGAGTCAATCATCACCGACAATGGTTCCAATCTCAACAGTGACCTGATGAAAGCTATGTGTGAGACTTTCAAAATCAAACACAAGAATTCCATAGCCTACCAACCTCAGATGAATGGAGCTGTAGAGGCCGCCAACAAAAACATCAAAAAGATATTAAGGAAGATGTAGTTGAATGAGAAGTTATCATTTTCTTTACTGGGATATCGCACCACAGTTCGTACATCAACCGGGGCAACTCCCAATATGCTGGTTTATGGTACAGAGGTTGTCATTCCTGCTGAGGTAGAAATTCCTTCCCTAAGGATCATACAAGAAGCTGAGCTCAGCGATGCAGAGTGGGTAAAGAGCCGTTATGAGCAACTAGCCCTCATAGACGGAAAGAGAATGAATGCGGTATGTCACAGTCAACTCTACCGGAATAGAATGTCCAGAGCCTTCAACAAAAGAGTCAAGCCGAGATCGTTCGCACCAGGGCAACTTTTGTTAAAAAAGATTTTTCCACATCAAGATGAAGCCAAAGGGAAGTTCTTTCCTAACTGGAAAGGCACATACATGGTTCACCGAGTGCTGACAGAAGGAGCTCTTATACTTGCCTAAATGGACGGAGAAGTCTGGTCAAAACCAATCAATTCAGATGCAGTCAAGCGCTATTATGTATAATCTTTACGCTTTCTCAATGTCGTAAACTGAACTACGCCTGACCTCATTCCCGTTTAAGAGGGGATACGTAGGCAGCCCTATGGGTTCGGTCACAATTCAATAAAAATGTCATTTTCTCTCGCAATTGGAAACTAGGGCAGAATTTTGAGGAGGAACCTCAAAATTCCGAAGCAAGTTCAACCGATCGCCGCATGTGCAACAGTCAGAAGCGTCAACCTATCAATATGGGGCAGAATTTTGAGGGGAACCCTCAAAATTCCGTACCAGGAGAGGTTGCAATGTCTTGAACCGTGTCACGACCGTCGGTTCATCTAAACTATTTTAAAATATATGTTCATACTATGTATCTACAATATCATGCATGTTTTTTCTTGAAAACAACCTTGTTTAGCAAACGCTACCCCAATGGTACGAGTAGTATCATCAAATCAAGCAGAACGAATCAACAAAGCCAGCGGGGTTAAGGTTGCAAAACTCACGATTTTTCTTTGGATGCAGGCATTAAGGTTGCAAAACCCCTAAACGTACGTCCGCCCAGGGGACAAAACGTTGTTCAAAATATGATTCTCAATACCGTTGCTATCGGCACACACAAGTAATGTTTTGTAGTCACAATGCTCCAAGTAATCACAATGCCTCAATCTGCTGTCAGCTAAGAATTCCTACTATCATTTTATTTCTTGCACAAGGCTACCTTTCTGAATTTCGAGACTAAACGTTGTCTCCCTCTGCATTCACATCTATGCATAAGGCTACTATTCTGCCTTTCGAGACTAAGCACTGTCTCCATCTGCATTCTTGCATAAGGCTACTATTCTGCCTTCCACCTGCATAAGGCTACCATTCTGCCTTCCGAGACTAAGCACTGTCTCTATCTGCATACTTACATAAGGCTACTATTCTGCCTTCCACCTGCATAAGGCTACCATTCTGCCTTCCGAGACTAAGCACTGTCTCCATCTACATTGCATAAGGCTACTAGTTTGCCTTCCCTTGCATAAGGCTACTATTATGCATTCCGAGGTTAAGCTCTACCTCCATCTGCATCTGCATAAGGCTACCATTCTGCCTTCAGAGACTAAGCTCTATCTCGATCTGCATCCTTGCATAAGTCTACTTTTATGCCTATCGAGGCTAAGCTCTTCCTCCAATTTACTTTTTCTTCGAAACTAAACGCTATGTCAAGCACTGTTTATCTCACTTTTTCTTCGGGCTAAGCTCTTCCCTTCAGTACGCAAGACTAAGCTCTGTCTTGACAGCATACTATTGTATTTTCATGGGCTGAAATATCGCCAACTTATCCAAATGCATCATCGTTTGGAGGCACCATCTGCATAGCCCGAGAACACCATGTCATGTCCTGAGGATCTCTCTCAATTTTGCATACCATTATTCAAAGGCGTCATGGTTCGGAGGCACCATCCTCATGGCCTGAGAACGTCATTTCATGGCCTGCGAATCCTGCATCAAGCTACCCATGGCCCAGGACATCATGGTCTGAGGACGTCATCCTTAACGTCCGAAGACATCATTCATAGTCCGACATGAATTTGCATCATGTTTAAATTACGCAATGTATGCTTGTATTGTTTATTTGCAGGTAATCCGGTGAGCAACGGTCATCCTGGCAGGAGCAGTCCCACTTCAGTTCTCCTAACCATCCCTGTAAGTCCTTTATTCATCCCAACCCCGTATGTTGCGTCCGTTCTTGTAAAACTTCGTCGATACATTTTGCCGATGGATCATGAACTACATATGGCCTGATTACTGTAAAACCATGGATATGTAGGCAACTCAGAAACTAGGGTGCGACCTAAATCTCTTCAAACCTCTTCGCTCGGTCACAATTGGCCATCATATCTTTACCCGACAACTCTTTCATCCTTCCCGGGTAAAGATGGGCAGTTGTTGATACCCAATTTTTCCTCAAATTATTTTAAAATTTGCATATGTACCTTCAAAATTACTTTTTATAATAATTGGTATTTTTCCATAATTTTCCATATTTTTATCAATTTATTGCTAATTTATTCAGTACTTTATATCCCATAACTATTCATAAATTGCATTGCAAATAATTTTAAAATATTTCTTAGCTTAATATATCATTTTAATCCTATTAGGATTTAATTATTGTACAAATTAGCTCATTTGGCATTATTTAGCTATAATTACAACCATTTTGCAATGATAGCCTAATTATACATTTTATGTTATTTTAATTCAATAATCAGTCTTTTACATTTTTTATACTAGTTAATTACCTTAATTTCACATATTTAGCCTCAATTTCATTTTTATATAATTATCATCTATTTTATCAATTATTTATCTATTTTTATGGGTATTTAACAAATATCCAATTTTTATTTAAAATCTAGCCCAAATCAAATCTTGCCCCAACCTAATTAAAACCAGCCCAAGATCCAATCGAAATAACCCAACGACCCAAGCCCAATCTCTAAGCCTACCCGACCCAGCATCTGATTGAATCCTAGTCATTGATCAACGACCTAAAATCACCCTTTCCTAATTTAACCCCCTAATGACTACCCCCCATTCTCATTCCCCCCCCCCTCTCATTCTCTCTCAACCGGTCTCTCTATCTCCTTCTCTCTATCTCTGGTTCTCTCTAAAACCTTCCATCTCCCTTCCTCTCCGATGGACCCTGTCCACCTTCTCCGGCAACCTCCCTCACCGGAAGCCATGTCTTATCACCCTCTCCTGGCCTCTGCTTCACCCCACACCGGTTTGATGCTACCCTGAGGTGCTCAGGTGAACCTGGAGCGGTTCAACTCTTACCCATGGTCCTTCATGCCATTTTTCGGCCACCTCCGGCCGTTCGGTAAACATTTTGAGGTTTTTATCTTTCCTGGGTTCTCTGAAACCCTAACTCTTAAGATTTCTCGATTTCTTTTAGATCTGTCTTAGATTTGTGTATATTATGAAGCTTTTACATGTTTTTCTTCAAAAACACTTCCTATTTCTAAACGTTTCTTCATCTCAAAATTAGGGTTTCATAACCCCTCTTTCAAAAACAATTTTTCTTCTGCTTTTAGTATCATTATATGATTCTTGCTATGTTTCAACAATTTATTCGATGTTCTCTTTTCATCTGACTTATTATGTTGAAAACTCTATGTATTCTTAGATTCTGAGTCTGTCTTTGACGGATATGCTCGTTTAATTGTATGAACTCTTATTTCTCATAAACATTTTAAGTTTTCTGTGATTTTACCCTATTTTTGCTCATTAGGTTCCTGGTTTTGTTTTCTTCTGTTTATATCGTGTTCGTTCCGTTTAATCCCTTCAGTGCTACTGCTTTTTCTCTAAACCTATGTGATTTTTCTACTATAGTCATTAGGGGTTTTGACTCTTTAATTCTCCTTGTTATATCATGTCCGTTTGTTAATTCATTTAGGCACTTACTGTGTGCTAGCATCGAATCCCTGATTCTATGTGATTCTTTACCCTTCTATGCCTTTGCTTGCCTATTATTTGCCTAATTGATGATATTCCTGTTCGAATCCATGATTCTCTGTTAGGGTTCTTGATTTATTATTTTGATGTGATTTGAAAACCTTACTGATTCTTATGGAATATTCTTACTAATTTCCGACCTTTAACTTATTTCTTACCTTGTTACATGGTTGATTTACTGTTAAATGATCCCTATTTCCTTAATTAAATCTTATGAACCTAGTCTCAATTGCATACTTGTATTGAGTTGAAATTGTTTCCTTATATGGTTATGCATGGGAACTTTCCTTATTTGTTATTTGCATATTAGTCGTTTGAAGTTAACCCCTTCAATAAAGGGATACTTATGTTGATTTTACACTATTTTGAATATTCCTCTAAGCTACATATGGTACTTTTCCTTATTTGCTGTCTGGTAACACCGTTTGAATTTGATTCCTTCCATTAAGGGACACCTATACTGATTGTGTACTGATTGATGTTCAGTCCCTTAATTACTGGTTAATTTTGATTCATACTTTATTGCTACTTGTTTTCAAAACTATATATATGCATACTACATTCTCTCATTATCACACACGAACTAATCTGTTCAACTCTCTCTCTAACAACTAAAACTTGCTACTCTCTCTATTCTCTCTTCTGTGCTACTTGCTATTCTCGTAAGTTAGCCGGTTGCAAGCCAAGGCTAACTATTGTGCATCTTCTACTTCCAGTTTGTATTACTGCTTTCTTCACTTACTGGTATGTTCTAATTCAGATTTCAGTTCTCAAACCAACATGTTTTTACTACTGTTGCAATTCATTGTGTTTCTAATTTGCTTTTACTTATTATTTTATTGTTCAACTTGTAACTAGGATCCTGAACCCTATTCACATGTTAAGTTATGCTTTACCCATGACCAACATGTTCCTGTACACTTAATACATGCATCTTATATGAATCCCCCATGCCTGTGTTTGGTACATTATTCTGATTAGAGTCTTAACTGTTTGGTACTATTATGATGGTCTAATACTATACCCCATTGTATTCCTAATTCCTAAACCCCTAGGATCTCTTATTGTTTATGCATACTCCTTCCTGTTACATGCTCAGTACTCTGTACCTATGTGCCCCTCAACTCTCATTACCCTTGGTTGTAATTGATTTGCTATTATGAGTTCTTTGTGTACTTGTTGGGTGTTTCTGCTCTTTCTGTCTATTTTAGTGGTTAAACTTTTATTATGAAAAGGCTATTTCAATTAACTCTCTGTTCCAAAACTGTTTTTTCTACTCAAAGTTTTTTCCAAACTATATCAAGCACTCTCACTCTACTCTTAGACCATTAAGTTATGCCTCTTTTGTGTGAGCATTGCATTGGGACCCTTGAGCTCCCTCGAAACTTTGACACACAAAGGCTGGGCATTCCACACTACACTTACTCTATCTTGGCTATGAAATCTGGGTGTGAGCATTAGTTGAGGTCCGGGATCCCTTGAGGTCCTTAGGGAACTCTTACACACCCGGATTGTGGAAAAGTTGTGAAACATTAGTTGGCATTGAGGCCATGGAGATCTTGGCCTATACCGTAGGCTTCCTATAGTTAACTTCTTATTTTTCTTTATTTTGGTTATGTAATTCCTATTCAATGGTCTGTAATAAATAATTGTAAACAACTCTAGGGTTGGATAGTGAAAAGGAGTGGGTAATATGCATGTTGTAGTGTAATCAATGGTAGAAATCATGCTTCCTAGGTTTACTTTCTCTATGTGCAATAGCAGCCGTGTTTAGGTACAACATGCTAACAAAATAAATTGTTATTATGTGGTTCTGCTTTGTAAACATGTTTTGAAACTTCATTTAGAAATCCTGTCTTAGGATAAAATGTATTAATATCAGTTGTTATTCGTACTGCAACCATGCTCCTCACTTAGCAAACATGTGTTAAGATAAACAAGCATTAAAAAATGTCACCTATGTTATTCCTGACATTGTGCATAATGTTGTAACTTCATGCACATAGAAATCCTTCCTAGGATTTATGCATACAACCATTCTGCATCTCTATATGTGCATATTAAATATCCTGTTTTAGGACCTCATTCTACGCCTAGACTAATCACTGATGCATGAAAAAGTCCAAAACATCGTTTTACCAAATGTCTAACAACTGGTAATGATCCTGCATTTTGTGTAACACCTAAGTACAACATATTTAGGAAAAAAAACTTGTAACAGTTTCTTTAATAAATCTGGTAACTGCTGAGCATATTATTCCCCACCTAGGCAAGCCTTAGGTAATCAACCATAAAGAAATAAAACTAGAACTGTCTTTTGTGATTAGTGCTCAATTGTCAGCATGTTTAAAACCAGTAGGCAAGCCTGATTAAGACTTCCTCTTTGAGTTATGCAATAAAATTGTCTTTGTGTTATCACTTAGATACCATGTTTAGGATCTGAACCTGAATTTGGACCTTAATTGTGCATGAGCCATGTCGTTTATGTGTACTATGTGTGGAGGTATACTTGAGCCTTCTATTTGCTTTCCATGTTCCCCCTAATTGAAGTCTTATATGTTTTATTATGTATCGCCTTAGTAATTTTTACCTTTAAAACCTGAGGGTCTACCTAGCACCTCCCTTATAGGATAGAAGTCCTAAATTCCTCCGGGACTGATAGGAAGGGACGGATAACAGCATGCAATAGAGGTCGTGACCAACACTCGCTTTAATTACCTTCACGGGGGGAAAGGGTAGATATGGATATGATGACCAGTGCGTTAATACCACGTGTAGCCCTTCTTTGAAGAGTGTCATACCGGGTATTGCATTGATGTGATCCATATTATAAACAAACATAGGATATCCCTTTACATGCTTAGACTGCAATTCTTTTTAAAATCTAGCTTTCCATTATCTGTTTGTAAATATCTGTGTACTTAGACTTAAATCCCCTACTAGTTGAGCCATACTTGTTTATTTGCTAAATTGTACAAATTCACAAAAGCTATTTGGCCGGGAACCACACTTGTGTATCCTGAGGGGTGCCTAACACCTTCCCCTTGGGATAATTTCAAGCCCTTACCCTATCTCTGGTTATCAAAAATAGTCATAATGAACCCCTGATAGGTGCCCTAACGCACCTCAAAAATCGTTAGGTGGCAACTCTTAAACTTGCAAACTCCTTTCCCAGAAGGAAATGAGTTGTCCCAACAATGTCAAAAACCCTGACCGATCCGAAAGCAGAGGAAAAAGGGGTGGGGGGAGGGGGGCCGGCAGTTCCTTACTGCAAAAAATTAACAATTTCGTTTGTCCAATCCCAGGTTAAATTATTAAAACTTACATCATTTTTATCCTGGTCTAATGCTGAATAAAATAAGTGTACTACAGTAGCGTTTTCTGCACTTGTTATTTCCGCAACTGATTCGAGGTTAGCCAATGCTTCTGCCTTTTCTAAATATTATTGCTTCCTTGCCTCTCTGTAACGAACCGGCCGATAGATCCGTAGAATTTGCATTATTATTCATGATTTTGCCTCATCATGCATTGGTTATACTGTTTATGATATGTTGGAGTCGAATGGCTCGGGTTCGGAATGGTTGTTGTGAGAATTGAGACACTTAGTCTCTAAAAGTAGTCGTATAGTTGGAAAAGTCAATTGGGAGTTGACTTATTAGTTAACAATCTCGGAATGCAGATATTATGGATCGGATAGCTTCGTTAGGTGATTTGGGACTTAGGAGTCTGTTCGGAATGTATTTTTGATGTCCGGTGTAGAATTAGCTTGAATTGGCGAAAGTTAGTTTTTGGCGATTTCTGGTCGGCAGTAGAAAATAGGCTATCGGGGTCGGAATGGAATTTCGGAATTTGGAGCAGGATCGACATGTCATTTTGGATATGTGTGCAAATTTTCAAGTCAATCGGAGGTGTTTGGATGGTTTCGGCATCGTTGGTGGAATTTAGGAATTTCAAAGTTCATAGACTTGAATTCGATGTGATTTTGGTGTTTTTGCGTTGTTTTTGGTATTCCGAAGGCTCAACTAAGTTTGAATAAGGTTATGGGATATGTTGGTATGTTTGGTTGGGGTCCTGCGGGGCTCGTGATGGTTTTGAGTGATTAACGGAAAGTTTTGAAGTTTAGTTTGGCTGCTGAAGTTGTTGTTGTTGTCATTTCCGCACCTGCGGATATTGGACCGCAGGTGCGAGCCGCAGAAGCGGCAAGAGTGGTCGCAGGTGCGTTTTGAGACCCTTGGCGGAAAAACCGCATAAGCGGTTAATTTTGACGCATCTGCGGGCCGCAGGTGCGACACCTAGGCCGCATGTGCGAGTTTGGGTCCGTTTAACGAAAAGTCGCAGGTGCGGTGTATTTTACCACAGGTGCGAAAAGCCTGGGCAGAAGGTATATAAGTTGGACTCAGCGAGTTTTGGTCTTCTTTCACCATTTTTCATACGGGTTTCAAGCTTTTGGAGGGTTTTTGAAGAGGGAGAAGATAGTTCTTCATTGAGGTATGGTTTTTGGACTTCATAACTCGATTACATGTGATTAAGAACCTAATTAGTGATGATAATTTGGAGAAATTCAGTGTAAAAAGGGGTAATTAGGGCTTGAGATTAACGGACCTTCTAATGGGGATTGAGGGGTCATTTAGACTCTGATTTTAGTGTTCTTGATATGTATAAACTCGTGAGAGGATGAGGATCATTTTGATGTAAATTTTATCGAGTTCCGAGACGAGGGCCAGGGGGTCGGGTTTGAACAATTTTGAGAATTGTGCCTAATGCTGATATTTTTTGATTGGGTTTCATCTCCCTAACATATTTTGATGTGATAAATCTAGTTTTGATAGATTCGGAGCATTCGGGAGCCGATTCGAGGGGCAATAGTATTTGTCACGACCCAAATTCCCACCCTTTGGGCCGTTACTGCGCCTAACGTTGAACCCGCTAGGCCAGCCAACTTATAGCTTGCAATAGTAATTTAAAATCATTTAATACTTGAACGAAACGATGGTTCGTCACTTTTAACAAATCTCCAACAAAATCCTGTACACATTTTCTTAATAAAGATAAGCAAAACCTTAAGCATGCGAAGAATAAAGACATGATAAACTTAAACAACGTAACACTTCCCACACTGGTAACTCTCAAACTTTACTTGGCCTTTCAAATCACTTCAATTGTTTCACAGCAGAGAAATAATAACAATATCTTAGAAAAAAACTCCAAATGAAATGATAAGATATCTACAACGAACAATCCCAAAACCGGGGTGTCACAA